>JAKSZT010053867.1:516782-554224 GCA_026826555.1 Tolypeutes matacus | reverse complement strand
TATAACAATGAGGTGGAGCCAGTGGCCACTTGACAGTTTTTTGGGTATGGAGGGCATGAGCAGTTGAAATACAGGGGTTTCTTTGGGAGTTGGAGGTTGTCCTGAGTACTGTTGTGGCAATGGATGTAGGCCATTTTAAATCAGCACTCACCACTCAGAACTGAGTGGGAGAGAGTGTGGTCTACAGTGTGAACTGTGGTCTATGGTTGGTGGCAAGGCTCCAGGAGGTGTAAGTTCATTGAGGTTGGTGGGCCACACTATGGGAGATGTTTGTGTTGGATGTGGTGGGAGGTGTGGGAGGTGGGCAACATGGGAATCCGAGTGGGTTCCGTATAATATTTTAGGTAATCTAAGCACCTCTTAAAATATATGTATATATATATATAAAAAATAACATTTTTGTAAGCAAATACACATATATGCATATATATTTATATATCATTTTACAAATGTTTGTATGTATTGTGAGAATTTTGATTTTTACCCATAATAAAAAAAAAAAATAAAATAAAATAAAAAAATAAAGTCCATGGTTTAAAAAAAAAAAAAAAAAGAAAATCACTAGAAATTTTTAACAAAAACAAAAGCTGGTTCTTTGAGAAGATTAATAAAATTGACAAAACTTTAGCTAGACTAACAAAGAAAAAATAAATAACATGCAAATAAATAATAAATGAGAGAGGAGATATCAACACTGATCCCACAGAAATAAAGACTATCGTAAGAGGATACTTCGAAAACTTTTGTGCCAACAAAATGGATAACATAGATACAATGGACAAATTTCTAGAAACATACAAGCAACCTATACTGACAAAAGTAGAAATAGAAAAACTCAACAGACCAATAACATGTAGTAAGATTGAATCAGTCATCAAAAACCTCCCAAGAATAAGCCCAGGACCAGATGGCTTCATGGGGGAATATTAGCAATCATTCCAGAAAGAAATAATACAAATCCTGCTTAAACTCTTCCAAAAAATAGAACATTGCCTAATTCATTCTATAATGGCAACATCACTGTAATTCCAAAAGGACATAACAACATGACAAGAAAAGAAAACTACAGACCATACACTAATGAACTTAGATGCAGAAATTCTCAACAAAATACTTGCTAATTGTATCCAACAACACATTAAATGAATTACATACCATGTTCTAGTGGGTTTTATCCCAAGTATGTACGGATGGTTCAATATAAGAACAATCAATGTAATACACTACATTAACAGAACAAAAGAAAAAAGTCACATGATCATTTATATGGAAAAAACATTTGGCAAGAAGGAAACCTCCTCAACATGATAAAGGGCATATATGAAAAACACACAGCTAACATCATACTCAATAGTGAAAGGTTAAAGGCTTTTCTTCTAAGATCTGAAACAAGACAAGGATACTCACTGTCACTGCTCTTATTTAACATTGTATTAGAAGTACTTGTTCAAGCTCTTAGGCAAGAAAATGCAATAAAAGGAATCCAAATAGGAAAGGAAGAAGGAGAACTTTTACTATTTGCAGATGATCCTATATGTAGAAAGCCCCAAAAGATCTACAACAAAGACTCCAGAGCTGATAAACAAGTTCGGTAAAGTTGTGGGTCATAAGATCAACAAATAAAAATTAGTAGCATTCCTGTACAATAATAAATGAGCAATCTGAGGAGGAAATTAAGAAAAATTCCATTTACAATAGCACCAAAGGAATAAAATATCTAGGAATAAACTTAACTAAAGATGTAAAGTACTTATACACAGAAAACTACATGATTTGCTAAAGGAAATCAAAGAAGACCTAAATAAATGGAAGATTATTCCATATTCATGCTTTGGAAGACTAAATACCACTAAGATGTCTATCCTACCCAAATTGATTGATAGATTTAATCCAATCCCAATAAAAATTGCAACAACACTTTTTACTGAACTGGAAAAGCAAATTAGGAAGTTTACTTGGAAGGCAAATAGCCAAAAACATCTTGAAAAAGAAAAATAAAATTAGAGGAATCTCACTGCCCGACTTTAAAGCATACTACAAAGCTACAGTAGTCAAAACTGTATGGTATTGGCATAAGGATAGATATACTGACCAAAGAAATTGAATTGAGAGCTCTGATACAGACCCATGCATATATGGCCAACTGATATTTGCCAAGGCCACCAAGCCCACTCAACAGGGACAGAAAAGCCACTTCAACAAACGGGGCTTAGAGAACTGGATATCCATATCCAAAAGAATGAGAAAGGATCACCATTCACAACCTATAGAAAAAGTAACTCAGGATGGATCAAAGACCTAAATATAAAAGCCAAGACCACAAGGCTCCTACAAGATAATGTAGAGAAGCAACTATGAGATCTTGTAGTAGGAAATGGTTTCATAAACTTTACACCCAAATTGCAAGCAATGAAAGAAAAAATAGATAAATAGGACCTCCTCTAAATTAAAAAAAAAAAAAAACTTTTTTCTTCAAAGAAGTTTGTCAAGAAAGTGAAAAGGCATCCTACTTGATGGAAGAACATATTTAACAACCCCTCGTCTGATAAGGTTCTAATATTCAGCATATGTAAATAAATCTTATGTCTCTAAAATAAAAAGTCAAACAACCCATTTAAAATTAGGCAAGAGATCTGAATAGACACTTATCCAAAGAGGATATATAAATGGTTAAAAAGCACAGGAAAAGATGCTCAACAACACTAGCTATTAGGGAAATGCAAATCAAAACTACAATGAGATTCATCTTACACCTATTAGACTGGCTGCTATTAAAAACAGAAAACTACAAGTGTTGGAGATGATGTAGAAGAATGGGCACACTCATCCACTGCGGGGCAATGAATGTAGAATGATGCAGCCACTGCGGAGGATGGTTTGGCAGTTCCTTAGGAAGCAAAGTATAGAATTGCCATATGATATGGTGATCCCACTACTAGGTATATATCCAGAATTGAAACCAGGGACATGAACAGATATATGCACAACAATGTTCATAGCAGCATTATTCACTGTTTCCAAAAGTTCGAAGCAACCCAAGTGTCCATTAAAGGATGAATGGATAAACAAAATGTGGTATAGACATGCAATAGAATATTAATCAGCTGTAAGAAAGAATGAAGTTTTGACACACACAACAACATGGATGAATTTCAAAGTCCTTATGTTGAGTGAAGTTAAAAGCCAGTCACTAATGGACAAATATTGCATTACCTCACTTATATGACCTAAGGATATTGAGGAAACTCACAGAGATAGTCTGGAAGATAGGTGACCAAGAGATAGAAAGGGAGTAGAGAGTGGTGAGCTGATGCTTAATCTGGGCAGGACCTATAAGGTGGAAGAGGGTGGTTTGGCAGTGGATGGGGTGATGGGGTGGAGGGATGTGAGTGGGGTCGATGGTGCTGGAGTGTGAGGGTAAGTGTACTTGGGAGGTGGGTTGGGTTATCTATTGAACTTGGGCGGGGGGCACTACTGAAAGAAGGAACAGGTTAACTCTGGGAAGATGGTTGAATATACAACTTTGTGAATGTTCTTTTGGCAAACATGGCAAAAGAACATGTTCTTTTGACTCATGCAGGATGTCAGTGGTGTGGGGATGTGTGGGGAAAGGTGCACCTGGGGCATGCTACTATGATATTCCATAGTATAGGGTATTATCTCAATGGGTGTAGACCCACATAGTAAAGAATAGAATTAAACTACCAGCCTGGGAGTCCTGCTACACTCTCAAAAGAAGGGCAAGAATGGCTTGAGTATATAGGCAGTGCCTAATAAAATATAACAGACCAATATGCCAAGCCAGAATGTTAATTCATATAACTTTAACTTTATTAGCCCAATAATAACTATTGAACAAAAAGTTACCTCCTGGTTACTCAAATGTGGCCTCTCTTTCAGCCAACCTCAACAAATAAACACACTACCTTCCCCCCAGCATGAGAGATGATTCCCAAAGACTACCCTCTGTGGCACTAAGGGATTAATACCAAGCACCAACCAGTGGTGCATTTTGGAAAAAGACATTGACCAAAAGAGGGAAACATTAAATACAAGAAAGTTTTTATGGCTAAAAGATTTCAAAATGAGTCAGGGGAAGAGGATGTGGCTCAAGAGATTGGGCTCCAGCCTACCACCTGGGAGGCCCTGGGTTCCATTCCAGTGCCTTCTAAAGAAAATGAGCAAGACAGTGAGCTGATGCAATGGGCAGACACAGTGAGCTGACACAACAAAAGACAGGAGGAAAACATAATGAGAGGCACAACAAAGCAGGGAGCAGAAGTTGCTCAAGTGATTAGGCACCTCCTTCCCACATTGGAATTTCAAGTCCCCCTAAAAAAAAGACCAGCACACAACAGACAGACACAACAAATGCAAAACAATGAGGGAGTGGGGAGAAATAAATAAAATACATCTTAGAAAATAAAAATAAAAAGTTACTTAAAAAAAAAAATGAGCTGGGAGGTCATTCCAGAGGTTACAATTATGCATGTCTCAGGCAGATCTCACTAACTGCCTCTGTAAACAAAGCCTCAAATATGGGTGCTCCTGAGGGCTTTAGAGCCGTCTGGACACTATAGGCAAGGCCCACAACCCCTTGAAATCAGCACTGTGTCAATGGGCTTTACCTTGGAATATATGACAACAATTTCCCCAATGTAAAAGAATAAGGGTCATTTATAATTTCCCTACACATGATTCTTCCACTCCTTTTATTTGAGCCTATAATTTGCACTATACCCTTTTAATCTATGTCTCAGAGACTTAAATCTTCCATCTGTTCATATGTTGGTTGAGTCCTGAATCTCAGAAGAGTTGTGGCCAACCCCTACTCTCCAGTTCATCAGACTTGCCCAAGACAACAAATAAAATGATGATGATGGACAACCCCCATCCCTAAAAAAGAGTTTCTATAACTGCAAGCAAAACAGTTCCTTCCATCCACCCCATAAGATCTAAATACCCTCTCAATCTGAGGCATGGTAGGCACCACCATCCCCAAATCCTCAACGTTGAGAAATGAGCAAACATAAGAGGGGAATGCAACCACAGACAAAGTAAACTTAATATTGTAGTAACAGAAGAACATGTAACATTAATATAAAGATAGTGGTTTCCAGAGGTCCTGAGGGGAGGGGGAGGTAATAATAGGTGGAACACTTTTGGGCATTGGAGTTAAGTGTAAACCACAAGGTAAACTATAGACCTTGGTTAGTAGCAATGCTTCAATATTTGTTCATCAGTTTTAACATTGTACCACACTATTATAAGATATTATTAATAGAGGAAGATATGGGGGGGTGGGGTATATGGGAATCTCTTTTATTTTCAATGTAACTTTTCTGTAATCTAAAATTTCTTTTAAAATAAAATTTATTATCTTAGAAATGGAGAAGAGATTTCAGCATTTAGGCAGAGAATTCCCAGCTCTACCACAGGTATCCAGCATCTCCTGGGGAACTCATCAAGGACCTTCATCTGCATCCCTGGCTTGAAATTTGTGCATCCCCATAGTCATATAAGATAATTTTATAAAATCTCATACTATTTTCAGATATCTCCTGACAGTTCTATTTCCTTAGAGAACACTGACTAATACAGCTTGGTACTGAGAGTGGTTCTTGAGAATCAGAATCTTAAAAATTTCTGCAGTTAGAACTCTACTAAGATTAGATTCTAGGGCAGTAATGATGCCATTGCTAATAATCAAGAGGCCATTGGCAGTCCATGGCATAAAGTGGCAAAAGAGATACACAAAATATCAACACTGGATATGACTACTTCAAAACAATCTGGGTGAGAGTGTTTTGACACCTAAACAGATTTTTTGGAATTAAAAGATACAATGATATTGACTGGCTGTTCCTAAATATGCTGGCTACAGTTTCAAAAGAAAGGGATAAGAAAGCTTCAAATTCACAATTTAAACATCACATGAATCATGTGAAATCTTGCTTTCTGCAGCCACAGGCTTTAGATTTCTGAAAACCAGTGACAGTAGTAGATTACAATGGAAACTAAAATCTAAACCTTGTAGGGTGTCTGATGAGAAAATGAGGGCATTGGTTCAAAAGGAGTGGAACCCTGAAGATAGGGATAGACACATATGGATTTATGATGATGGCGGTGGAAACCCTTAAAATCCTAAATTCTGCTGATACTTGCCAGATAAACCTGTAATGGTCTGCCCTGAGGAAACTCCTCCCCAATCTGAGCAGATGGCCACCAAACCTTCAGCCTGCCCCAAAGAGACAAAACCCAACCTGCAGACTTTCCCAAGGAATTGGCAACCCAACCCCCATCCGAAGAGATTAATCCTGTCTCACCAGATGAAACTGCAGTGCAAGACACTTCTAATGCTTCTTGCTACCCACACCAACTAAGACCTATAACAGGTCTTTTCTAAGACCTATAACTAAACTAAAGTCACAAGTCCCCAAAGGTGAAGTACAAAGTATAACCCATGAAGAACTATGTTATACTCCAAAAGAACAGCATGAGTTTTACAATTAATATAGACAGAAATCAAGGGAATATGTGTGGGAATGGATTTTAAGGGTGTGGGTTAATGGTGGAAGGAATATAATGCTGAATCAGGCTGAATTTATTGATATGGGCCCACTAAGCAGAGATTCTGAATACAATGTTGTAGCTCAAGGGGTTAGAAAGGACCCTAACAATTTTGTGGGTGGCTGGCTGAAACATGGACCAAAAGATGTCTAACTTTGCCTGAGTTTAAGATGCCATAATTGCCCTAGTATACTGTAGCTAAGGGGATGGGGGGATCCAAATGTCTAGAGAGATTGGAATACCATTAGAATGTATTTACCATCTAAGACATGCCTACCAACCCCAGAGGACACAACTTTCACCAGGACTTTTTGAGTTACTATTATGCTATTTAGGGTCAGTTCTAGTGGCTTCCACTTGTTACCCTGGTAAAACATTGGTAGGTATCTTTGGGGGAGGCTGGGAGGAAGATATACAGGGTAGATTTTTGGGCAGTGTAACAGGGACCTTCCCCAAGAGGACCTGGCCTTTGCCTCATTTGAGGGGCTCTGGGTCTGTTTCTTGTTCCCTCAACTGAAGTGCTTTTTCTTATACAGATCAAATATGAATTTAGTAAACTGTAATAAATTAGTGAGTCTAGCCATCTTCCTTGAAGAGTTCTGTGATTGTTCAGATGATACACCTTTTCACCAGGACTGTGAGGAATAAATTTGTGAGACTAACTCCCTCTTCCCTGAAGACTTCTGTGGTTGCTCTTCTCTGTAGGTTAGATATTACTGTAGAAACTGCTATCACAAAACTAGTATCCTTAACAACTATGGGGATGATTGGATCCTGGGCTGGCAGAAGTCAAGTGGCAGGACTTAACTGCCAAAGATGAGGCAGGAGTCACAATGAAAAGCAGACTCAAAGGAACATTCAAAATAGTCTGAGTCTCATACACCTACGGTGTTTGCTAATAGATCGTGGAGAAGCAAGTTGTAAAATAGATGGGCAGTTTACTAAATTCATATTTGATCTGTATAAGAAAAAGCATTTCAGTTGAGGGAACAAGAAACAGACCCAGAGCCCCTCAAATGAGGCAAAGGCCAGGTCCTCTTGGGGAAGGTCCCTGTTACACTGCCCAAAAATCTACTCTGTATATCTTCCTCCCAGCCTCCCCCAAAGATACCTACCAATGTTTTACCAGGGTAACAAGTGGAAGCCACTAGAACTGACCCTAAATAGCATAATAGTAACTCAAAAAGTACCAAATTCCTGAAGAGATTGCAGAGATCAGTACCACCATCAAGGACATAAAGAATGGAAAGGTGGTGATTCCCACCACATCCACATTCAACTCTATTTGGCCTGTGCAGAAAACAGATGGATCTTGGAGGAAACAGTATATTATCATAAACTTAACCAGGTGGTGACTCCAATTGCAGCTGCCAGATGTGGTATCATTCTTCAAGCAAATCAACACACCCCCTGGAACCTGGTATGTTGCTATTGATCTGGGAAATGCTTTTTTCTCAATTGCCATTACTAAGGACCTCCAGAAACAGTTTGATTTCAGCTGGTAAGCCCAGCAATATGCCTTCACTGTTCTACCTCAGGGGCATATCAACTCTCAGCCCTCTATCATAATATTGTTTGCAAGGATCTTGATCATCTCCCCACACACACACACACACGAGACATCACATCAGTCCATTATGTTGATGATAGCATGTTGACTGGACCTAGTGAGCAAGAATTAGCATCTCTTTAGACTTATTGGTAAGGCATTTGTGTGTCAGTGGCTGAGAGATAAATCCAACAGAAATACAGGGGCCTTCCATCTTGGTAAAATTTCTAGGTGGCCAGTGGTATAAGGCATGTTGTGGTATCCTTTCTAAAGTGAGATATAAGCTGTTGCATTTGGCCCCACCTATGGCCAAAAATGGAGCTTAATACTTTGTTGGCCTGTTTGGATTTTGGAGAAAATATAGTCCCCATTTGGGTGTGAACTCTGGCCCATTTCCTAAGTGACTAGAAAAGCTGCTAGTTTTGATTGGGTACTGGAACAAGAGGAGGCTTTGTGACAGGTCCAGGCTGCTGTGCAAGCTGCATTGCCAATTGGGCCATAAGATCCAGCAGATCCAATAGTGCTGGAAGTGCCAGTGGCAAATAGAGATGCTGTTTGGAGTCTTTGACAGATCCCTATAGGAAAATCACTCCTTAGGATTTAGAAGTAAAGCCCTGCCATCCTCTGCAGATAACTACTCTCCTTTTGAGAAACAGCTTTTGGATTGCTACTAGGTCTTAGTTGAGACTGAATGCTTAACCATGGGCCACCAAGTAACCTTGAGACCTGAGTTGCCTATTGTGAGCTGAGTATTGTCTGATCCATCAAACCATACAGTTGGGTGTGCATAGAAGCACCCCACCATAAAGTGTATGTGAAGGAAGATTTTAATAATCAAGTGACTAAGATAACCTGGTCTGTGGAAAACAGCCTGTTTCCTCAGGCCCTCCTGTCATTGCTCAATGGGCTCAAAACAAAGTGGCCAAGGTGGTTGGGGTGGAGTTTTTGCATGGGCTCAGCAACATGGACTTCCCCTCACCAAGGCTGACCTGGCTATAGCCACTGCTGAATGCCCATTATGTCAGCTGCAGAGACCAACACTCAGCCCGATATGGCACCATTCTCCAAAGTGATCATTCTGCTACCTGGTGGAAGGTTGACTACATTCAACCACATTGATCATGGAACGAGAAACAATTTGTTCTAATTGGAATAGACAAATATTCTGGATATGGGTTTATCTTCCCTGCATGCAATGCTTCTTTCAAAACTACCATCTGTGTACTTACCAAATATCTTATCCATTGCCATGCTATTCCACATAGCATTACTTACCAAAGAATCCACTTTACAGAAAATCATGCATGAGAATGGGCACCTACTTTTGGAATTTACTGGTCTTATCATGTTCCCCATCATCTTGAAGCAGGATTGGTGGAGTGGCCTTTTGAAGACTCAATTATGGTAACAAATAAGTGGCAAATCATTGCAGGGTTGGGGCAATGTTCTCCAGGAGGCTTTGTATCCTCTAAGTCAACATCCACTCTATGGTGCTCCTTCTCCCATAGCTAGGATTCATGGATCCAGGAATCAAGGGTTGGAAACGAGAGTGTCACCATTCACTATTACCCCTAGTGGTCCAATTAGGAAAAGTTTTGCTTCTTGTCTTTGCAAACTTAAACTCTGCTGGCATATATGTCTTAGTTCCAAAAGGAAAAGCACATCTTCCAGGAAACACAATTCCATTGAACTGGAAGTTAAGAGTGCCACCTGGCCACTTTGGGCTCTTCACATCTCTAAGTCAACAGGCAAAGAAGAGAATTACTGTACTGGTTGGTGTGATTGATCCTATCAAAGGGAAATAGGATTGCAACTATACATGGAGGTAAAGAAGAATTTGCCTGCAATGCAGGAGATCTCCTAGGGTGTCTATTAGCACTACCATGCCCTGAGATTAAAGTCAATGGAAAACTGCAACAACCCAATCTAGACAAGGCTAACAATGGCCCAAAATCTTCAGGAAGAATGTTTGGGTCACCCCAGCAGGCAAAAAACCATGGCCAGCTGAGGTACTTGCTAAGGGTAAAGGACACATGGAATGGGTAGTAGAAGAAGGTAGTGCTAAATACAAACTTTGACCATGTGACCAATTACAGAAATGAGGAATGTAATGGTCATGAATTTTTGTTATGAGTATTTTTGTATAGGTACATAAAACAAATAATGTTTTGTTTTCTTCCCTATCTTTTGCTCTTATTATATGACATAAGTTGTATTAGTTTCATGCCATAGTATTTAAGGATGTCAAGTTTAAGATGAATATTATCCAAGGACTTGCACTCTATTCTGGAGGGCTTTAGGGCATTTCTGTTTGTTTGAAGGACCGTTGAGTATTGTTAGGTGATACACACATACACACACACACATCTATTATTGTTTATGTAGAGAATAAGAACATTTTAAGGTGATATGTATGGCTGCCAAGTTGACAAGGGGTGGGCTGTAATGATTATGATAATGTGTCAACTTGGATAGGTAATGGTGCTCAGTTGTTTGGTCAAGCAAGCCCTGGGCTAATTGTAACACAAGGGTATTTCATGGACATTAAACATCAGTGAGTTGATTGCATTTATGGCTGATTACATCTACAATCAACTGAGTGACAGCTCATCCAAACAGTTGAAGGTCTTAAAAAATGGAAGTGATTTGGGCATTCTGGCAGCGAATTCCCATCTCTACCTCAGGGAGCCAGTATCTCCTGGAGAACTCAATGAGGACCTTCATCAAAGTCCCTGACTTGCAGCCTACCCTACAGAATTTTGACTTTTGCATTCTCCACAGTTGCATGAGACAATTTTGTAAAATCTCATACTAATTACAGATATTTCCTGTCAGTTCTGCTTACCTAGAGAACTCTGACTAATACACTCCTATAGTGTATTATTATTTATGAATATTTATTATATTCCAAAAATAGGTATTGGAGTATTATTTATGAATTCCAAAAATAGGTATTGGAGTATGTTTTTAAATTGGCCTATTCCTCTGGGCATATTGTATTGGATTCACAGGTTTCATTTTTATTTGATTAAATTAAGATTAGGGCTTTGATTCAGCTACGTCAGTGGGATGTTGAGTCCTCACCCCCTTGATGGGTGGACACTCACACAAAGGACACAGCAGAGAAGAAAGACAGCTATATAGACTAAAGAGGCCCTGGAAAGAGAGATGCGCTTGATAGCCTACAGCTGCAGCTGAGCCTAGCAAGAAACCCACTTTGAGGAGAGAGACAAGCCCTCCAATCTACAGGTGAGATCAGAAGAAGTTGGACCACAGAGCCTTAAGAGGGAAGAAGGAAGGCTGAAGTCTCACAGACATTGCCTGCCATCTTGCTTCAACATGTGCCAAATGACTTTGGGTGAGCAAGTACCTCTTATGGTAACTTGAGTTGGACTCTTTAGGGCCTTGCAACTGTAAGCTTCTACCCCAAATAAATATCCTTTATAAAAGCCAACAGATTGGGAAGCGGCTGTGGCTCAATCAGTAGGGCTCCCGTTTACCATATGGGAGGCCCCAGGTTCGGTTCCCGGGGCCTCCTGGTGAAGGCAAGCCTGCCCGCACGGCGTGGTTAGCTGACCCAGCAGGCACAAGCAGCAAGGGGGGGATAAATGAATAAATAAATAAATAAAATAAAAAAAAAAGGAAGTAAAAAAAAAAAAGCCAACAGATTTCTGGTTCTTTGCCTCAGCACCCCCTTGGCTAACTAATGCACCCCCCCCGTTCACCATTTCCCCGAGGAAGATCTTTCTCTAGGAAAGGACAGAGCTGGTCTCCCTTCCCACCCCTCTCCAGCCCTCAGGAACCCCTCCCTACCTGAGCACAAGGGGTGGCAATTGGAGTAGGACCAGCGGTGGTGGCCTTAGGTCCAAGATCATGGAAAAAACTTGCTGACCTTCCCACTAGTTGCAGCTGTGCCTCCTGCTCATGCTCCAATGTCAGTGTCCCCCAGCCTTGCTCCCCTCTTCTCCTACCTCCATTGGCTTGGTCCATGTCCTAAATGCCCCACCATGCCCTGAGGAAAATGAAGTGGTAATAGGCTGGGGGGATGACCCTGTGTCACCACTGTGAGACCTACAGCTGCTCTGTCAGGGAGGAGGAGATGGTAAATGTATCAACCTCTGTGGCAGGCAGATCCAAAATATTTAGTTTCCAGGAACTTTTTGTAAACCAGAGTTTGTCTCTCCTGTTGGAAAAGGCAACACCTAGGGGAGCCCAAATGTGGAAGGTGAATGTGTGCAAAATGCCTACAAATCTGAATATTTCTCCATCCCACAGAGATGAAGTGATTCATTGCCTGACCAAACTCAAGTACCATTTCAACATTTCCCCAGAGACATCTGGTTAGCTGTCTTCTTGACAGACTTTTAGCTACTGTAAAGCCTCACTCAAAAATATTTGAGTTAATATCCTGGTGAGGACTGACAGACCCACATGTCATCCTGCGAAAGCTAAGCATTTTCCCACTAGATGGGAAATGGCAAATGAGGTGGCTAGGACCCAATTCAGCTTAGCCCCTTCAAGGTGGCCTATGGGTATCTATCCTCACCCAGGCCCTGGCAACCAGGTTCTGATCAAAACCTGGCAGAACAGAACTCACTCTCCATTAGAGCCAAAACTATTAGAGCCAAGATAGAAAGGACCTGATTCTGTGGTTCTGATCACTCCCACAGATGTTAAATTTAAAGGAATTGCCAGTTGGGTGCACTTAGCCTGAGTGAAACCATCTGCCCAAGTAAGTGCCAGCTCACCAGAAACACTTGACAGAACATATGAGTGCCAGTCATTGGATGACATGAAATAACCTCTTCAAGAGACAAAGCTACGTGGTGTCTGTGTCAAAGCCAGCTCTTCCCTCTAACTCTAGCCCAAATACCTATTGCTATGGGGAAGGCAAGCCAGGCATCCATTAAGAAATCTTGTCTCTTTTTTTTTTTTTAGGTGATTAAAACTGTTTAATATTGTGTACTAGTTGTTTTTTTAACACAAATGTTATTTTTTTATATATATTTTTAAAGATGCTTAGATTACACAAATGTTACACAAAAATTACAGGGATTCCCATGTTCACCACCTCCCACACCTCCCATAACATCCCACATAAACATCTTTCATTAGTGTGGCATATCACATGCAATGGGTATACACATCTTGGGGCTTTGCCACTAAGCATGGACCATAGTTCATATTGTAGGCCACACTCTCTCCCACACAGTTCTGCATGGTATGTGCTGATGTAAAATGGCCTGTATCTGTTGTTGTAATGTCACTCAGGATAATTCCCAAATCCTGAAAAAGCCCCTGTATTACAACTGCCCTTCCCTCCCTGCCCCAAAAGCGTCTAGTGGCCACTGGCTTCACCTCACTGTTATAATTTCTTCCATTTCTTGAATCACAATATGTCTGCAACAGAATACCATTAAGTCCACTCTAGTCCATAGCTCTTCCCCCAATCCTGAAGAGTTTGGGAATGGTGATGTCCACTCCACCTCCAAGTGAGAGTGGGCTTATATCCCATGAATATGGTGGATGGGATTATCCTGCCTGCAGCTGCAGGCTCTCTCCATTCCCTGGGATGGCCATTGCCCATCATCATCTCCTCACCAGGTGACTTGGGTGAGTCCATTGAGCTGTAGAGTAAGAGTTGAAGCTCCACCAAGATTCTAGGCACAGCTGGCACATGGGCAGGCCAGAGGCTCCAGTCTCTGGGAAGTACAACTACAAACTCCAGCATCATATATAGGTTTGAATAGAAGAGACTGATGGACCATGTGCAGGGAGGACTTATTTGAGTCCAACTCTATCACTCTCAGGAGCACAGATTCCAAAGTAGAGCTCACTGATAAGGCAACAATCTCTGGAGCTATCCCTCCTTATATAGGACCCGGGTGTCTCCAGAGCCCTTAGGAGCCCCTCTGTGTGGGATGACATCCACTTTGCTGTTTTATGAGATCCTACTGAGGTGTGCGTAAGCGTTATCTCTAGGATGACCTCTAGACTCTCTTTGAAGTCTCTTAGCCACATGAACTCATTTGCCTTTACCTTTTCCCCCTTTTATTCAAGGTTTTCAGTTGCATTGCCAGTCGGCACTTGGTATTAATCCCTCGTTGCCAGGGAGGCTCATTCCCAGGCAATTATACCTCTTTTCATCCCCCTCTTAGCTATCTTAGGCATAACCACCACCATAGAAAACTGGGAATGGCAATTTATAAGAAACCCCATTATCTATTACAATCTCTCCCTAAAGCATAGAAGAAACTAGCTGTGCCTTAGAAGCTCTTAAACAGCAAATGGACTTTCTTGCTGCTGTAGTACTGCAAAATTGCAGAGCCCTGAACATGCTAACAGCAGCAAAGGGGGTGATGTTACCATTTCCCAAGGGAAAAAAATGTTGTTTCTATATAAATCACCCTAGAATAGTTCTAAACAACATTTGAAACCTGTAAGATGAATCCCACCAGCTTCAGGGGGATGCAGCCCCTAAAAGCACCTGGTCTTTCTCATTCTCATGGTTCAGTGTGTCATAGCTTGCTCCTTTTGGGATCCACTTACCATCATCTTCTTTATCCTTTTAGTGGGGTCATGTATCTTCAAAATTCCAAGTTTATCTCTTCCAGAATCAATGTCCTCCAAATCAAGATATTGGTCACACAGGGATTTCAGCCAGTTCCAACCACAATGCCAGACTCATCTTCCCTCCACCTCAAAACAGTAGCCAGAGAGATTTATGCACTGTAAGGCAGGGACTATACTGCCCTAACCAGCAGGAAGTAACTATAGAATGATGATCACCCCCTTAAGAATAAGGGTGTGAACTCTCCGAGGGGGGAGTTGAGGCAGGTTTGTACAGGGTAAGCCACAAAATGACCAGCAGACCACAGGGCCAGCTAACCACATGGCCAGCAGACAACATGATGGTAAGACCACTCTGGGACCTGGAGTGTATACTTGAGGTCCCAGTTTCTCAATCCAGGAACCCCCCCTTGGCCCCAGATATTCCAAATAGGACTCACCCTTTGCCCTCACCATTAGTGGGATAACCAATAATAGCTGGTGCCCATCCCTTTCTCATTAGGAAGGGGGAGGAATAATTAACAGTTTAAAAGGTAATCACATGAGGCAAAGCTCACTCTCTGCCTAAAGGAGCCTGCACCAAACTTGGTGTGTGTTTCTGTCTTTCTCTCCCATTTCTCAGCAAGCTCTGTTCTTTCCCCCATTTCCCAAATAAAGATTTTTACTGGCCTAGCTAAAAAAACAACAACAAATACTTGAGCTGTATTGCAATTAGCTGTTTTTTCTAGCTGCCAAGACTGTTGAGGGAGATTCAAGAGACAGTTTCTGTGGATATCCATCATCTGAAATTATGAGCATTGGTACCTTCACACAGCTACACCATTAACTTTTCTTCACATTTTCCCTGCCATTTCAATGTCAGCTAGGCCTCAAATACTCTTTGGTTTGCCCAAATTGTGCCCATATCAATCATTTTGCTATCCTTACCAATTAATTACATAAGTGTTTGATCCGCAACAAGCTTCTGCAAGTCAAAGGATCCGCGCTTGCTCTGGAAATGGAGAAACTCATTCCTGATTGGCTTTCTTTTACAATTGAACTGCCTCAGAAAGCACAGCTGGACAGCTCCCTCAGAAAGCACTGTCAGGAGCTTGTGGTACATCACCTTTCTTCTCAGCAGTCTTCGCTGCTTCTAAATTCCATTTGTTTCTGGTCCCCTCAAGGACACCCTAATGACTTGTGAAAAAAGGAGTGTTCAGATTACACCCCTCCTCTGTCTCAGACCAAGGTTTCTCCAAGGACAATAGTAAATGAGAAATGCTAGTCAGAGGTGCTAGTCAGAGATACAGCAGTCTTCTATGATCATTGCTCAGCTGCAAGTGGGTGCAAACAAGCACACTTCTGATAAATGCAAAGTAGAGGAAATGGAAGTGGATGACTTCTATGGTGTAATCAAATAGCTTTATAATGAAGATAAAGTTTCAGAAAATAGGGGTTCTGTGCATGTCACTGATTTATTAAGGCAAGAAAGACAAGCTTTGCCTTACCCACCTTTGCAGCTTGTTTCTCTCTCTCCTGTAGTTTCAACAAGTGTTACCTTCCAATGCAAACAAAGGCAGTTTACTCTGGGAATGAGAATATGCAAAACCAGCAAAGAGGCTATTATAAGGATTTAAACTTTAACAAGCTGAATCAAAGTGATCCAGGAAAAAAACCTCTTGCTTACTTGTGTGGCTAATTATAATTCAACATTATTTAAGGACTTAAATGTGACCAAAAAAAATAATTTCAAAAGACCCAAGAACTAAAGGAGAAAAAAAATTTTTGTAATGTTTGTCAGTTCCATTATTTTCTCCATTAAAATGTCAATTATCCCTAGAAATTCACGTTTTTATAAAATTTTTGAAATTTATAGCTAGCAGTTTCCTCTTCTTTTTGCTTGTTTCTTCACTGAATACTTAAAAATACTTAATGAATTTTATGTATGTTGATCTATACCGTAACCACCACAGTTTAGGAAACCCCAAAATTATATTTTAGCAATGTAGCAATCAGCTTATTTCAGCATGACAACCATGTTTGATCCATGATTCAAACTCAAATTAGTCTGAAAAGGGAAATTCAAAATTGCCCCATATGAATCAGAGGTGGTAAAATACTAAAAGGAACCACGTTACCACAATGATATACAATGATATTTTGTGTTTTGTGTTTGTCTCATTTTGATCCCTAGGGTTTAAAGAAAATTACTGCTGTCATTTTTATTTATCTTAAGGTGAAACTTAGTGGTATGTAATTAAGACACTCTTAGATTTGTTGAAAGCAATTTTGACATTTGTGTAAAAGAATTTATGATAAAGTTAATATATCCAGGTGCTCACCAAAGAAACATGTGTAAAAACTAAAACTAAAGTTTGTAAGTGATCAGGAGACTGACTAGATGTAACATGTAATAAGTGAAATTTAGGCTATAAGGGTTTTTTTGTTTTTTTTGTGTTTTTTTAAGATTTATTTATTTACTTTTTTTTATCCATTTTTAACCCCACCCCCACCCCACCCCATGTCTGCTGTTTTTTGTGTCCATTCACTGGGCAATTCTCTGTGTCCATTTCCTGCCCTCTCTTCTCATCCTTTTCCTCCTGCCTTCACCAAGATTTGATCCTGGGAACCTCCAATGTGGGAGAGAGGCATTCTGCCACCTGTGCACCATCTTAGTGCCTGGTTTTCAGCATTCCTTGTCTTGGCTCTCCCTTGTGTCACTCTTCTGTTACATCATTATCTTGCTGCATGCAGTGCATCCATGCACAGGGCCTGGTGGCACCCCCATGCATGGGGCCTGGTAGCCTGCATGCCATCTATATTTTTCTTTATTTTACCAGGAGGTCCCAGGGCTCAAATCCAGGTCCCTCTATATGGGAGATGGATGCCCAAACATTTTAGCAATGAAAGTTTTCATTTTAAAAAATGATATTGCAGATGCCCAGATGTGATAAATCTGATCAATGAGAAATGGAGCCAAAGTAACAGCCAGGCCCTGAAAGGAGTGGATCCAGGACAGAGAGACATGGGTCTTGGGCATCAGAGCTTGCAAATATCAGGGGAAAAGCGGCCACAACTGGGAGAACCAGGATCTGCACTCTAAGGGAGAAGACTACAGAGGGAGTTCAGATATTCACATGGGCCCTTACGGTGTGAACTTGGTCTATGGTTGGTTGGTTGGTGGCAAGGCTCCAGGATGTGTTAAGTTCATTGAGGGTGGTAGGCCACACTTGTGAGAGATGTTTGTGTGGGATGTGGTAGGAGGTGTGGGAGGTGGGCAACATGGGAATCCCAGTGGGTTCCGTGTAATATTTTGGGTAATCTAAGTACCTCTTAAAATATATGTATATATATATATATAAATAACATTTTTGTAAGCAAATACACATATATGCATATATATTTATATATCATTTTGCAAATGTTTGTATGTATTGTGAGAATTTTGATTTTTACCCACAATAAAAATAAATAAAAAATTAAAAAATATAAAATAAAATAAAATAATTAAAAAAAAAAAAAGGTATTGGATGACATCAGCAAGCAGAGGAGCTAATTCTAGCAGGACCTTCTTGTAGAAAGGGGAAGTCAGCCAGGATTGGATGGGCTCTCCCATAAAAAGGGGACATTGAGCAGTGGCTTGAGTGCTTCTGGGAGGAAAAAGTCAAGGGGACTCCTATCTTAAAAGAAGGGTAAAAAATGAGGCTATTTTTTTAATGCTTACTTTTTAAGTAAACATAGTTTACACATAGTTTAGGCGGCTAAATAGTTCTAGAATTCTTTCTTAAGAGAACTGAACTCTTGTACTCCTCATATCCCAAGTCCTTTCTCCCAGAGGGAACCATTTTCTGAGTTTGCCCCTTACTACTTCTGGGTCCTTCCACCTCCATTTCAGCCCCATCTGCTGTCTTCACTCTCTTACGTTTGTGTCTTGTTTTTAGAGGTGGTGAATTCATTAAGTTTAGTAATATGGTGCTAATTTTTTGTTCTAAGTGTTCTCATACAAATCTTTGTATTTTTCTTCATTTCCTTCTTTTTCTCATATTTTCTTTATATAATTCATGCTAATTTTTCCTATTTTTTTCTTTATATTAGAGGAGTTCTCCTGAAACAAGGGATGGTATTTTCTCCTTGTTAGAAAAAAATATATCAGACACATTAGAGCTGTGCTGTCGAATGTTATAATCATTCACTAATATATTTTGGCTATTCAAATTTCAATTAAACTAAAAATTTCACCACTCATTTGCACTAGCCAAATTTCAAGGACAGAACAATTATAAAGCAAAGTCCAGTTCATTCACCAACTCATAAGAACTAGAATAACAAGAGAATCTTTGATGTTTTCTGTGGCACTCTTTACATGATACCACTTTCCCTCATTCCTCAATAGAATTACTGTCCTTAATTTTGTGAATAAGTTTAACACATTTTAATATTACCAAAAAAAATATTTTTAACTTTTTGTATATTTTGTACCTTAGGGGTCTCATGGTTCCAGTTTTGGCTGGACCTTGTTTTATTGCTCAAGATTAGCTTTGAAAAATTCTTCCATGCTGAAGGGCATAGGTGGTCCAGTTGTATAGTATTCCAATAAATGATTATACCACCTTATTTTGTGAATATTTGGGTTGTTTTCAGCTTTGGGAAATAGGTTAATACAAAGCAATGCTTTATTTTTCTTTTTTAAATATATCTTTTATTGAAGTATATCATTCATACATGAACATACATAAACAACTATATAGTAAGAGTTGTGAACTTACAAAATAAATATGCATAACATGTGCATGATTGTTTTGTAAGTTCACAATCTCTAATAAAAATATATTTAAAAAATAGTAGGGTGGTTTGGGGAAAAATATACCAAATGTAAGATATGGACTATAGTTAGTACTATTTTGATGATGCTCTTGCATAGTTTGTGTTTTTTTATCATAAAAGTTGTGGGTTTATAGGTCCTGCATAAAATACAATGTTCTTATACACCACCACAGCAACTTGTATTGTTGTAGAGCATGTGTTACTACAATTGATAGCACATTTTTTAATAATTGTACTACTAACTTAAAAGTCCATGGTTTAATTTAGGATTCACTGTGTCATGTAGTTCAACAGATTTTTTAAAATTTTTATTGTTATCATACATACAATCTTACATTTCACCTTTAATCGCATTCAGATATATATGAGTGCTGTTAATTACATTCCTAATATTGTGCTACCATCACCACCACCCATGACCAAAACATTCCCATCATTCCACCTAGAAACCCTACACACATCTTAAGTCTTATCTTCCCATTGCCTATCCCTACCCCATCCACTGGTAACCTATATTCTAGAATTAACTATATGAGTTTGCTTATTCTAATTGTTTCAAATCAGTGGCATCTTACAATATCTGTCCTTTTGTGTCTGTCTTCGTTAAATGTCTTCCATTTTCAACCATGTTGTTATATGTATCATGAATTCATTCCTTTTTATGGTTGAATAATTTTCCATTGTATGCATACATATTTTATTTATCTATTCATTGGTTGATGGATACTTGGGGTGGCTTCCATAATTTGACAACTATGGAAGAGCGGGGCCGGTCTGCAGGGGCAGACCCAGCCCCACTTCCTGCATCCCAGCCAGACCTTAGAAGCCAATCCTTACCCCAAAGTTACAGATCCGGCTTGTTGGCTTCCCTTACCTATATTGCTCCAACATGCTAGAAGCTGTTCAACTTTGGAGACCTACTGCAGATGTGGATACAGCCCAGCGTGAGATTTACACCCTTCCCCCAGATTTTCAAGGGCCAGCGAGAGCTCACGGAACACTGCCAGAATCGCGACGCTTTCCAAGGCACGGGCCCCTCTCTCAGGGCAAACCCATTCCAAGGCTCCATGTCCTTCATAAAGAAAAGGAGAACTCTCCCGCGGGCTCCCGCCAGCTTCCGCGGCGCCTGTCTTCCCCACTCCAGATTCAGGGATTTCGACCCGAATCCCTTTTGGTCAGCTGAGGACAACGGAGGCCATTGCCCATCTCTCAGGGCTAACTGACCTATGTTCAACTGCTATTCACATGGAATCCTTCTCCACTGCAGCCTTCAAAGTTCTCATTTGAATATTTGCTGCTACCACCAAGATCTGCCCCTGCTGTGGCTCCACCCAGGCCCACACCCCTAGGCTTCAAGGCTCACCACTGCAGCCCTCGTACTCACCTTGGTGTAGCATCCACGGGATTGGGGTGCTCCCGACCCTCTCGTGCGTGTCCAGACAGCGGTGACAGCCAGGTATGGGCCCAACGCTCCAGTGCCATTCATTTTCAGAGTTAGTTGATTCAGCAGGTGAGTTGTTACACACTCCTTAGTGGATTCTGACTTCCATGGCCACCGCCCTGCTGTCTATACCAACCAACGCCTTTTCTGGGGTCTGATGAGCATCAGCATCAGGCACCTTAACCCAGCATTGGGCTCATCCTGCAGTGCCAGTTCTGCTTACCAAAAGTGGTCCAGTAGGCACTCGCATTCCATGCCTGGCTCTAGCCAGCAAGCCGGCTTCTTACCCACTTAAAGTTTGAGAATAGGTGGAGATCGTTTTGGCCCCAAACCCTCTAATCATTTACTTTACCGGATAAAGCTGTGGGGGGGGGGGGAGTTGCGAAAGTGCCAGCTTTCCTGAGGGAAACTTCGGAGGGAAGCTACTAGATGGTTCTATTAGTCCTTCGCTCCTATACCCAGGTTGGACAACCGATTTGCACGTCAGAACCGCTAGGGACCTCCACCAGTTTCCTCTGGCTTAACCCTGCCCGGGCATTGTTCATCTTTCCGGTCCTAACACATACCTCGTGCTACACCTCCCCAGCCCAGCCGGTGAGACCCCCGGTGGTGCACCCTAGGTGGACTAGAGAGGTCCTGGGATCCCACCTCCTCCAGCGAGCGGTGCCAGTCTTCACCTTCATTGCACCATGTTGGCTTTCGTGAGAGCCCCTGACTCCCGCACGTGTTACACTACTTGGTCTGTACACTCTGTACACTACGGGTCCGGTGGCTGGGCCAGCCTCCTCGGGGCCGTGGGGTGGATGCCGGGAGAGTGAAGCGCATGGCGACGGTCTTCTCCCTTGGCCCCAGGATTCGATAAGCGCTGCTGCGGGGGGGGGGGGGGGGGGCGGTAACACTCAGGGCGTGGGGCCCCGGGAGCTCCCCGAGCCACCTCCCCCAACAGCCTTCCCAGCCCTCCCGGAACCAGTTGCAGCGCACCACTGCTGTGGAAATGCACCGGCCAGCAGCCGGTAGCCAGCCGGGGTGGGTTTCCCACCGGCCCGCCCCCGCCCACCGGAGTGAGCAACTGGTGGAGGAACTGGTAGCTGGAAAGATCCCCCCGGATGCCGGATTGGCCAGATGCGCTGCCTGATTGAATCCTCGGGTGGACTGCGCAGACCCCACCCATTTACCTCTTAATGGTTTCACGCCCTTGTGAACTCTCTTCAGAGTTCTTTTCAACTTTCCCTTATGGTACTTGCTGACTACCGGTCTCATGCTAGTATTTAGTCTTAGATGGAGTTTACCACCCACTTTGGGCTGCATTCCGAAGCAACCCAACTCCGGGAAGACACGGAGTGCTGGGGGCCCCTACTGCCTCGCACCATCCACAGGCTGGGCCTAGATCAGAAGGACTTGGGCCCCCTCCAGCCACACCGGGTAGTCCGTCTTAGGGCGCCACATTTCCCGCGCCCCACCTCTGGGCGGGGATTTGGCGCTGGGCTCTTCCCTGTTCACTCACCGTTACTAAGGGAATCCTGGTTAGATTCTTTTCATCCCCTTACTAATATGCTTAAAATTCTGCATGTGGCCATGTCTGATCTGAGGTCTCCACTCCGAGGAGAAAAAAACAGGATGGAGCCCGCCAGAGGGAGGGAGCCACAGAACCAGGAAAGTGGAGAGGGGGCGGGACACATGGACCACCAGGAAGTGGGCGCCTAGAGGGAAGATGGCCGGGGTCACCGCCCGCCTCCCCCACACGCTGGACCTGGGGCAGCGGGGGGCAGATGGGGGTCACGAGCTGGAAGCATGAGCGGGGCCCTGCGATGGGGGAGGGCAAGGGGAGCCGGGGGCCGGGAGCGCCTGGGTGCCCCGCGGCCCTCCGACCCCCACCCCGCCTCTGGCCCTAGCCCCGAAGCTTGGCGCGGCGACGCCCCAGGAGAAGAGTGCACGGTTATGGACCACCCCGCGGCATCCGTCGGGGGTCGCCGCTAGGTCACGTGTCCCTGGGGCGCGCAGAACCACACGCAGTGCGCTAGGGGCCTTGGGCCCGAGGACCACAGCGTGCGATAAGGCGCGGAGGCGGCTGCGGCGGGCGGACCGGACACCAGACTGCGTGCTGCGGAAGGAAGCTCCCGAGGGAACCGCATCCTCCACGGCCCCCGGGACGCGAGCCCTCCCCCTCTCGCCTGCTCTCCACTCTCGTGAGTGGCGCCACAGCCAGCCCCCCACACTAACACAGCGGCGGTAGGCCGCAGGCACCGGGTCTGCACTAAGGGGGGTGGAGGGCTCCCGAAGGGAAGCCGACCCTGTGAGGGAACCCCTCCAGCCGCCCAAACCCCAGGGAAGTGAAAGCGGAGCACCCTGGGGCAGCGATTGATCGTCAAAGGGCGGTCAGACAGGCAAAGCCCCAGGAGACAATGGGGCTGCAAGTGCTTTGGAAGTGTCAATGTGTCCTGCAATACACATTAATTCTCGCAGCTAGCTGCTTCTTCATCTAAGTATGAGCTCAGTGATTCACCGCTAAGAGTCCTATGAGGTGTTTTGTTTTGTTTTGTTTTGTTTTGTTTTGCTTTGTTTTGTTTTGTTTTGGACTTGCTGGAAATCCACCTTGCAATGGCACATCCCTGCCAGGAAGGAGGGGAGTCTCTGGCCAGCCAGAAGAGATGAAGACCAGACTCTGGAGTGGTCAGGAGGGATGACGGATGGGGTGTACCCAATACACCTGGCTCCAGGGGCAAGTTGTGGACAGCCCTACAAGCGCCAGGAGGCTCCCAACTCCCCAGGGACAAATAGCTCAGGGACACCCCGGCCTGGGAGGCGGAGTCTGGGGGAGAGGGGGGCCAGCCGAAGGCCTGCCCCTCCCTGCAGTCCTGCCCGCCCGACCCCCGGGGCAGACAGGCGACCCCTAAAGGTCATTAAATTTCCTTGTTGGAACGCACTAGGTACCTGGGCAGCGGGGCGGAGAGAGAAGCCAGCCACCGCCTACACACAAGCCAGCGTAGCAAACGGCTGGAAGGGGGAGGCGTAAACCGCGGTGACTGCACGCCCATGGCGGAGGACAACCAGGCGTCCGATCACCCGGAGATCCGTCCAGGGTGAATGGCGGGGCGGTGGAGCGGCGGCAAACCCGGACACCCGGCTCCAGGGGCTCCGTGGGTCCCCCTGGCACCGCCCCCTCTCCCGAGATGCCCACGGCTCGCGCCCGCTGGGCGGTCACAGCGACCCAGGATCCGGCGGTGGAGACGGGGACCCCTCGCGCAGCCTCGCGACTCGGAGGGTGGGACACGGCGGCGGGCGGGCGGCGCCCTCTACGTTCGGGAGCGGACCGCGGAGGTCTCGCTGACCCCTGAGGCCGGGGCGGGAGCACCCTCCACACCTGCGGCATTGCGAGTTGGGCGCACCTGTTTCGCCTCGCACACACCTCGGCCCTTGCCCTCGCACATGCGGAGCTTTCTCCAGACACTCCGGGCCAGCGGCTGGCCACTGCGCCGGCTTGCGGGTGCCGCACAGGAACCGGATGCGCGGCTGGGCCCGAAGGAGCTCCGGCACCTCTCACCAGCGCTCTCCTTAATGATCCTCCCGCAGGTTCACCTACGGAAACCTTGTTATGACTTTTACATCCTCTAGACAGTCAAGTTTGACCGTCTTACCAGCGCTCTGCCGGCCATGCGCCCACCCCGGCTTCCGATCCTAGGGCCTCACTAAACCATCCAATCGGTAGTAGCGACGGGTGCAGTGTACAAAGGGCAGGGGCTTAACGCAAGCTTATGACCCGCACTTACTGGGAATTCCTCATTCGTGGGGAATAATTGCAATCTCCATCATCAGTGGGGTTCAAAGGTTTCCGGCAGCTGCTGGCCTAGTGTAGGCTCACGCTGGGTCAGTGTAGCGCGCGTGCAGTCCCGGACATCTAAAGGCATCACAGACCTATTATTGCTCAATCTGGGGTGGCTGAACGCCACTCCTCCCTCTCCTCTAAGTTGGGGGACGCCAACCGCTTGGGGGGTTGTGTAACTAGTTAGCATGCCAGAGTCTCATTCCTTATCAGAATTAATCAGACAAATCACTCCACCAACTAAGAACGACCATGCATCACCGCCCACATAATCAAGAAAGAGCTATCAGTCAATCCTGTCCATGTCTGGGTGAGGTTTCCCATGTTGAGTCAAATTAAGCCACAGCCTCCAACTCCTGGTGGTGCCCTTCCGCCAATTCAAGTTTCAGCTTTGCAGCAATACGACCCCCACAACCCAAAGACTTTGGTTTCCTAGAAGCTGCCCAGCGAGTCATGGGAATAACGCTGCTGCATCGCCAGTCAGCATCGTTAATGGTCGGAACTAGGATGGTATCTGATCGACTTCCAACTTCCAACTTTCCTTCTTGATTAATGAAAACATTCTTGGCAAATGCTTTTGCTCTGGTTCATCTTACGCCAGTCCAAGAACTTCACCTCTAGCGGCACAATAGGAATGTCCCTGGCCATCCCTCTTAATCGTGGCCTCGGTTCCAAAAACCAACAAAATAGAACCACGATCCTATTCCATTATTCCTAGCTGCGGTATCCAGGTGGCTCACGCTTGCTTTGAACATTCTAATTTTTTCAAAGTAAACGCTTCGGCCGTGGGACACTCAGCTAAGAGCATCAAGGGGCCTCGGAGAGGCAAGTGGTGGGGCCGGACGGTGACGCTCCAGCCGCGTGGGAGCCACGGCGGAAGGGCGGGGAATTCGCACTGCTCACAGCCGGGCGGGCATAGCGGACCACCTCACCCACCTGCTCCGGACGCAGGAGGGAGAGCGTGCCCCTCGGTGAGGAGCACCAAGGGCCACCTCCCGGAGGCCGCCGACCGTGCCCTAAGCCCGGACCCAGGCGTAGCCGCTGGTGAGTTGGCCCGCGCCGCAGCAGTCATTGCTAGCACAGGACGGGGTGGGGCCACTGGCGCTGGCCCCCAGGGGGAAACCGGTAGCTGCGAGATGAAGCGAGGGTGGGGCTACGCGAGACTGCTCAGGGTCGGGGAGCGGGCGACCCGCTGACAGCGCAGACGCTTGACCCAGCGCGGGGCAGCCGGGAAGAGAGCCCTGACGGCGACACGCCACCAGAAGGTGTAGGCACGGGGGGGGGGGCGTGGAAGGCTCGGGAAGCGATCAACGACGGGGGGCGAGATCCCGGGTCAGAAAGCCAGATGCGGCAGGACGTGGCGGGCGGTCAGAGGGCACCGGGAAGGCCGGAGGGCGGCCGGGAGGACATGGGGGAGCCGCAGGGCCCAGCCAGGCCACCGGGAAAACACCCACGTGGCCTTACCGCCCAAAGGCGGTCCCGTGTCAGGCCCCGCTGACACACTCGGCTCCGCCTTGTGAAACGCTTCCCCCACACACTGAAGCCAGCGGGCCTGCGAGAGACCACAGCAGGCCTTGCAGAAGAGGGAGCGAGGCGAGAAGATCTGCAAGGGCGAAGCCACGAGGACGGGGACAGGAACACATGCAGAAAAGCCCGAGGAAGCTCCGGACACAGCGGTGCGTCAGGTAAACGCACAACGGGCCTCACCGCCTGGGAGGGTGACCCCGCAAAGCCTGACGCGCTCTTGTGCAACACCATGCCACCTCAGTCGCTCGGCGCCCCGAGGACACGTCTGCATGTCTATCTCCGAACCCAGGGATGCACACGGCCGGGAACGCTCCCGATCGAGGCGACCCGATCAGTGCAGCGCGCGGCCACCAGCTGCGGCCAGGGTCAGGAGCCGGCGGAGAGCTGCCCGCGGCGATGGTGGGCGGGACGGAGATCTCTTCCTTCCCAGGGTCGTGCGTGGCTGGGTAGGCCTGCCTGCGCGCCCACACGCGGAACAGGTGGCCAGACGCTGGCCAGGAGGGATCCTACCCCAGCTCGGAGTTGGGAGGCGCGGGTCTCAGGAGGCGAAGAGCGGCGCTCTCCCCGACCCGGGAGCCGGCGTGCCGCTCCCAGGAAGGAGGGGAACTCTGCCTACGCACGCAAGCAACACTCAGTGGCCACGCACAGAGGGGTGGCGGCTGGGGGTCCAGTACCCCAAGACACCCTCACGGATCGCTAGAGAAGACGTTCTCACAGAAGGCGATTGCCCCCACCAATGGCCCCCATTGGGCTCCACAAGGCGCTGAGAGATACCCGCCGAGTAAGGGGTGGGAGTCTGCGGCAGTGGCAAAGCGGGAGCATAAAGCGTCGTGAACGCCCGGCGGCCAGGGTGGAGAGCCCGCTGCCTCATGCCCAAGACTCAGCCAGCTGCTTCACTGACCTCGCCCTTTGCCTCTCGGCCTTCCCTGCTATACATAGACATCTTTTTTAAAAACGTGGCGATGAGGGGGAGCGGACTCTGTCACCGCACCTGAGGAGCTCAGAGGAATAACACCTCTTCCTACTCAACGCGGCGCCTCGCGGCCCTCCAGGGATCACCGAGGGCCCCTATCCATTCCACCCGATGCAGCGGGCTGGATTGCAACAGGAACACCGAGGGCGCCCCAGGCACCCACAGGCACCACACACAGAGCCCGGCCACCCTCGCACATTCCTTGGGGAAGGCCCAACTAAGGTTCCGGCAAACACCAGGCATATCTTGGTGGGCCGCAATGCGCTCCCCGCCCCCCATGCAACTTGTGCAAGATGGGAGAGCCCTCGCAGCCAACCAAAAGCTGACCGAGCCCTGCCACTGGGACGCACACGGACACGTGGAGTGCCTCTTACCTCCTCCTTGAGGACCCCCGGCTCAGGCTCGGGCTCGACAGAGGGCAAAGAATGAAAAATTTTCCGGGGTTTCAGGCGATGCCCCAAGCAGGCGGACGCTGAGCAGCAGCATGGAAGAGGGAAACCGCGTGGAGGTGGGCCTGGGTGAACGCTGGGACTCGGGCACACACCGACCGGGCAGAGGCACCCTCTTCTAGTCATCCTCTTTCTGGGTGTGGGCGGCCTCGCGGACAGTCAAGACCAGAACTGGGCGGGAAGGGCCGGGGAGGCTAAGAGCTCCGCCAAGAGGTCTCGCTTTGTAGAGTCTGACCCGCCTCCGACCGGGACCATGGAAAGCTGGGCCTGACTACGATTTCGGCACCAGACTGAACTGGGGAGATATATAAACCCGCCGCCCGCGCACAGAGTGTATGCGGGGCGATGGCGACCGGGTAGAGGTGGGTGGAGGAGGGACAGATCTTATTCGATTCCCCTCATAGAAAATGAAACTAAAACCAGTGAATCCGGTTTTTTTTTTTTGTTTTTTTTTTAAAGTGAGGTGCTAGATCTAAATCGAACAAACCGATGACATCACTCGCTGCACGGATGGAACGACTGGGGTGCTCCATGAAAGGGGGAACCTGTGTAGACAAACACAGACGAAGACGCTTCAGCTTCAGGCAGGAGGGACACAGACGGAGGGGGACCTGAAATATTGGCACGAGAACCTTCGCCTTTATACGGGTACGCAGTTACGTATGGCTGGACGAGTCGATGTCACCATGTCAGGTGAGCCCTCTGAATCCGAGGCAGTGCAGCAGCGGTGGGATGGCCGGAAGAGGAAAACCACCTGGAGGGAGAGAGGCGGATTCCGCGAATGCTGGGGGAAGCGCGCACCTGGACGCCGGGAGGGAGGCCGCGGGGATGGAGGGAGAAGGATCCGAGTGGGGTCGGGTAGCACCGTTTCGGGTCGAGGCGGTCAAGCTCTCAACCCACCCAATCCCCTTCCCACTGCCCCTCCTAAACGCACATCGCCAGCCCCCCGGCCCCGCATCTCAAGGCCTCCCCCATCCCTCCCTCCTTCCCTCCCTCCTCTGTGTTGTACACACACACACGTGCACACACACCACACAGCCTCCCAACTTCAAGCCTTCTCCTATGGCATGCCGAAGTCCCTGCCCACACCCAATAGGGAAAAGCCATCTGTAGGCTGAAGAAGGAGATATAGCCCTACTCACCTAATAGAATGAAAAGCATTCAAAAATCCAATCATACCCATGCATGACCTGCGAAGATGAGGAAGCACAAAAAACTCATTCCTGGCTGGTAAGAATGCAAACTGGTACTATCAACCTAGAAGATGGTTTCACCGTGTCTGGCCAAGGTAAACACAGCGTAACCCTATGGCATCTAGTTATCTGCCAATGTTGTTTCCATACTGATGCCCACGCAAACACCAGCCTGAAACTATTTAGAGCAGCTTTATTTATTCAGAATTGCCACACACCGGGTCTTTCACCAAGGCCATATCATCATTCTACAGGTCAACCTAGAAACAAACTTGTTCCATGCAAACATGGGAGACCGGGGCCAGAGGGAATAAGCTGTCTCACCTCAGAAGGGAACGACTCTTCCATTCCTACAGCAAAGTGAAAGAAGGCAGCCTGGAAAGAATGCACACAGAGTCCAAGGCATGGTTTCCTTTAACACACTGCTAATAGCCCACCCCTTCTGTTTCCTAAAGTCAGGGAAGGAAGAGAAGAGGCACCCCAAGTGCACAGAGGTCTCCCAACCTGGCTCCAATAACAAACAGTAAAAACAATGAGGAGTGCACTGGCCTGGAACCTGGCAGGGATGCACACCATGTCTCCAGCATATTGTCTCAGTGAACAACATGGAAACATTTAGCCCATAAGTTAACAGAGATAATATCCCTATGGAACAAGTTAATAGGGAATAATTAGATTCTCTGAGCAGAATCATCCATAACATTATATTCACCTAGAAAGAGCCACAAAAGTAGAGAAAAGGATACTAAAAGATGTCAGTTCAATGACAAGCAAATATCAATTTTTTCAGAGTCAAAACAAATACAAATACCTGCTGCTCTGCTCCTTGTCAGGCAGGACACAAAAAGCTGTTTAGCTGCATTTTCTTTTGTTTTGTTTTGTTTTTAAAGAGCTGGGAGAAGGTACACCACGTGAACACGGATCCCAGAACAGCTGATGCAGCTCAATGAAATTCAGATGAGGGACACTTTAACAGGAAACATCACCAGAAGTCAGGGTGAGATGGTTCATAAAGGTAAAGGACTGAATCCTCTGGTCAGAGTGTACAGCCCTCCATCTCTAAGCACCCATGATCACAGCCTCCAAATTTGAAAAGCAACAAATGGAAGACGACTCAAGAAATAGGTAAATCCAAAAACCTTCATGTATGACTATCACCACCTTCTTTTTTTAAAATATATCTTTTATTGAAGTATATAATTCGCACATGAACACACATAAACATTAAGTGTAGAGTAAAAGTTGTGAACTTACAAAATAAACATGCATGATGTCCTACAGGTGTCCCATACATCACCCCTCCACCAACACCATGAATGGTTGTGATCCATTTGTTACAAAACTTCAAGAGCATTGTCTAAATATGACTACTACCTAGAGTCCATATTGTACATTTGGTGAATTTTCTGTCCACCTACCCTTTTGTTTTAAATCAATTTTTTGATACTTATTAACACAGCATCCAATTTATCCAACCCAACATACGTATAACCAATGGTGTTTCATATAATCACATAGTTGTGCATTCACCACTTCAATCATTATTAAAGCTTTTTCATTGTTTCCATACTACTTGTAATGAACAAAAAAACAGACATATGAGGAAATACCTTCCCCTTTAATCTCCCTGTTTCCCCTACTGTACATAGCTGATTTTTCTGGCTATTTCTGCATCATTATTTATTCACTTATTAAGCAGTTTTATTGATATATGCACATACCATATGGTCTAGGCAAAGTGTATAACCAAGGGCTTTTTTTTTTTAAGCTGTTAGACCTTTTTGTAAAATTGTAAAATGAAGTTGAAAATGGATCAAAAGAAATTGTAAACTTTAAAAGAGTGTGTAAGGCCAGGTTAGGTGTAATATAATATAATCCATGATAAGAAATACATAGAACAGCAACAGAGATTTACCAATGTAAATAATAGTCCTAATGTAACAGAAGTTATTTATAATTCTAATCTTTATACTACAGTCCTCACTTTTGGACATCATAATCTCTAAGAATGAAATAAATAATTGGTTTAGTTATTTAATTTCCATTTAGGCCAGCACACTTTCTGGATCCTCAAATTCCTATTTGGGAATTCTTTACATCTTACTGGAATGAATTTATTACAGATAACAATATGCCAACTCATAATTTTATGAGGGAGAAAACCTCTATATCTCTTCTCCAACCCTCCTCATTTAAAAGCACCTCCTCATTTAAAAGTGATTGTTACCACTCTTTCCATAGGCATCACAACAAGCAAGAGGAGGGAGAGAGAGGGAGAGGGAGGGAGGGAAGAAAAAAGGAGAAAAATGCCAAGAACAGCAGAGAAGATCAGGCCTTGGGTTACAAAATGGCTCCTGGCAGAGGAGGTTGGCAAGGCCAGAGCACACTACCCCTGGACTTTGCGGACCCATGGAAAAGCGGCCACCTAGTGGCGCCTGACAACCGGTGTGGAGAGTCAGCTGGCCCCTCCTCCACCATGGGCTCCTAGGCAGAAGCGGCTGAACCTGTCCCCAGCCAGTTGGTTGGGGCTGGGGAGCCTCTGGGAGGGACTCTTTTGAATAAAAATCTCCAGGCTCTAAAGAACAGACACGAATGAAATAGAAAAAGAAGTGTATCCCAGAAACAGGGTAATGAAGCTCTAGTTCTCTTTTGTGGTGGTGATTCAAATATATAAGTAAAATGAATAAACCACTAGTCCAACTGATGATTATGGAGGGGGAATTAAACACATCAGGAGTCAAAACAGACACAGATGCAACTCCCACACCAACTATAAGGTGCTGATAATGGGAGAGTCAAAGTGTGCCACAGGTATGTTCTAGACCATGGTTACTGGTAATAGTCTGATGATATCTCATAATCTGTAGCAAATGTTCCACATATGTCACTAACCATGACATACCCGAAATTCTTTTCAGTGAAAGAAATCGACGCCATTATTGAAAAATAAAATATCAAAACCACCTGCCCCAACCCACCAAAATCTTTGCAGAAAGAAAACTTCAGTTCCAGACTCAGGAGATCTTCCAAGGAAGGAAGGAAAATGACCTCAATCACACAAACACTGCAGTTAGGAGAAAAAATGACCACATTTCAGTTTCTCTCTGATGACAGATCTCTCTCTCTGTGATATTTCTCTCTGTGACAAATATCTCACAACATCGCAAGCTGTTGGTGGTGGGTTATGATTTAGAAAAAAACAAGTTTATGTCGGTGATGGTGAATGTGGAAGTCTGCTATATTTCAAAAATTTAATTTTGACAAATTTATTTTCAGTGAATTGCTTTGTTCAGAAATTGTGATGAAGCTGACTTTGTAGAGGAGACAATTCTGTTGATGCAAAGATACAACATATTTCCCTATTGAATCCACTGTTCAGAAGGATTGGCTCACCTATTCTTAGAATTACATTCACACATTCACATTCTGTAAAAATTTGAAGTAAATTAATAGAAAGCTAGTAATGTGCATGATTTCATTTCTCTCTTTTCACAAGAGTTTCATGTGGTTTCTAACACCTTTTGAAGCAAGGAACCTTGCTTATCGTTGTATCCCATTCCATTTAAGCATAGTTTAAAATGATATTTTTTCCTTGTATCAATTTCCCCCCTGGAAACTTGTTTCTCACACACACACACACACACACACACACACACACACACACACACACAAAGCATATTTTATGTCTAAGAGGAATAGGTGAATGCAAGGAGCCCTTCCATAGGCCCAGTTCTGCATCATGTTGAACATTTGGGCCTGGGGATAATTACTGAAACTCTCTATGTTTCTTCATCTGACAAGGAAGGAAAAAGATGAGTCACTGACTTTCAACTTCCTACTTAAAACGAAAAAGATCAGTACTCTTTAAAAAATTGAAAGTTTAATCAGTGTAAAACTGATTAAAGCACAAAATCTGGGACTGGAGGCAGGTGCAAACCCTGCATCCACAGCAACTTCTATGTTGGCTGCCCTCTAGAGAATGTTCTCTGATGCCCACTGGATTTTCTCCCGGTGCCATATTTTATCATTTTTCAAACCATTCATTTATGTAAGTACAGTGGTTCAAATAAAACGGAAATAAGTTTACTCCTCCCATTTTATCTAAAATTATCCTACCTTGATCAAATAGCAGAAGCATGCTTTGGAAGTTTGCCAAATTGCCCTAGTCTTACTTTGTATTTAAATGTTTTCCTCTGCATGAATATATATATATACATGCATGTGTGTGTGTGTGACAGTAAAATTCAGTGGATAAAAAGCAGAGACCAGGCTCCACTGAGGTCATCAACACCTCTAATGACAAGGCTCCATTCAAGCCTACCCAGAGAATTATAGCCCCAGCAAATCCTTTTCAATTTACATCAGAGCTTGGAAAACATGGCAAAATAAATAAATAAAATTGTAGAGGAGACATTCTACCTGGAAGAGGAACTGTAATCCTGGAAAAAGGACAGGCTCCCAAAGTTCAGATATGGCATTCAAGTTAGTTCTCTGTGCTCCCGACCTATATTGGGTTAAACTATGAGTTCCTGGGTGGGGAAAATAGCCATCTTTTATTAGGCATTAGGCTATAGGACATTAGGGAAATGTGAAATCAGACCACAATCGGATGTCTCTGTACACCTATTAGAACAGATAAAATAATGAATAGTGACAATACCAAATGCCTTAGAAGATGCCCAGCCTGGATCCCTTCTACACTGTTGATGGGAATGTAAACTGGGGCAGCCACTCTGGAAAATAGTTTCTTAAAAACAAAACAACACCCCCCCCCCCCCAAAAAAAAAAAAAAACTACTAAAACTGTAACTACCATAATATACAACCATTGCCCTCCTGTGTATTTTATACCAGAAATCAAAACTTATGTCCACACAAAAAACATGAATATTCATATCAGCTTTATCTATAATAACCCCCAAATGGAAATAACCCAAATGTCCTTTAATAGTTAAGCTTTTAAACAAATTGTGGTCCTTCCCTACCATGAAATATGAGGCAGAAAAAAAAGGTACCACCATGGATGGATCTCAGGATGCTATGCAAAGTGAAAAAGCCAACCTTAAAAAGTCACATATTGGATGATTCCATTTATATAACATTCTTGAAATGACAAAATTATCAGAGATGGAAAACAAATTAGTGTTTGCCAGGGATTAAGAATGATGGAGATGGGGGTGGGGATCTGACGAAAGTGGGTCTCATGTAAGGATGGAATAGTTCTGTACCTTGATGACATAATGGTTAGACAAACTGACACCTGTGAAAAAAATGGAAAAGGAAAAATAACTGTAGACACATTGTACCACTTTCAATTTCCTGGCTTAGTATTGTACTATAGTCATGTCAGAAGTTACTATTAGTGGCAACTGGGTAAAGGGTATATGGGACATCTCTGTATACTATCTCTGCAAATGCCTGTGAATCTATAATTATTTCCAAATAAAAATAAAAAACAAAAAATTGCATTGCAATATACTGCAATGAAATTATATCAAAATAAAAATACTATTTACAATAACATCAAAAACATTAAGTATATGAATCTGAAAGATGAACAAGATCAGTACATGGATCACTTATTTTAAAAACCTTTCCAAAAGAAAGGAAAAGTAAATAAATGGAGAGGTAGACTGTGTACATGGTCCCCAAAACACAATATTGGTAAGGTCTCAGTTCTACCCAAATTGATTTACAGATTCAATACAATCTCAAGTAAGATCAGAGCAGGTTTTTCTGAAGCTAAGGAGGAGATTTAAAAATTCACATGGAAATGAAAATAACTTAGAATAGCAAAAAAAAAAAAAACCATTGAAACAAAAAAATAGATTTAGAAGACCTAGACCACCTGATATCAAGACATCATTTAAAGTGCCAGTACTCAAGACCATGTGGCTTTGGCAAGGAAATAGCCAAGTTAATCTGTGAAAAACAATAGAGACCAGGAAGAGTCTCATATATATGATTAATAGATTTTAGGCAGATATGCTATGACAAAAACAGCTGATGCATATTAATAAAGCATCCAATTTATCCAAAGTGTACAATCAATGGTGTTTGGTATAATCACAGTTGTGCATTCATCACTTCAATCATTACTGAAGCACTTTCATTGTTTCCATACTATTGATAATAAACACAAAACACACAGTGAAATGCCTCCCCTCTCAATCTCTTTGTTTCCCCTGCTGAACATAGCTGCTCCTTCTGGCTATTCCTGTGCCATTCTTTATTTGTTTATTAAGCAGGTTATTGAGATATATTCACATGCCATATGATCTAGCCAAAGTGTATAACCAATAGTTTTTGTTTTTATTTAGCTGTTAGACCTTTATTGAAAAATTGTAAAATAAAACAGAAAATAGATCGAAAGAAATTGTAAATTTTAAAAGAGAGTGTAAGGCCAGGTTACATTTCATATAATCCATGATAAGCATGATAAGCCAGCAGGGATGACCACCCTGCAGGACATAGGCCCCCACTCGGGCCTGTTTGGACTGGTTTCAGGTTCCAGGTTGGAGGGTGGTGGTGGGGGTTCAGTGGGAACTTGGAAAGATTTTGGATATGTGGGCCAGCTGAGGCCTGTGTGCCAAGAGAGGGAGCAAACCAGAGGGGACTGAGGGACTTGGGAAATGGGCCCAGCCTCAGGCAGGCTGGGAACATGCATTTCCTTACCTTCTTGAAACTATACTGGTCACAGGGAAAAAACTAATCATGCTCTGGCTATTTTTTTAGGGGTGGGATTGGGCTTAGTAAAAGAAGGGGTATTTTCCTGACAGACTTGAAAACCGGGATCTTCTTCACACATCTACAAATAACTCTGAAATCCACTCAGGTGTATTCTAGAGTGGAGCCTCTACAGATGAGCACAAGCACTTACTCGTGGCTACCATCTTACCCACAGATAATAGCCATGCCAAGTAGGATTGACTAAAATATTTAGAGGAGGGTAGATTAACATTCCCAATCACAAGAGGCAAATGATTCCATGAACAGAACCACAAAGGAGAAAAATCATAGGAGCATCTAGAAGAGATGCTTGTTCATTAAAAGTAAAACAGAACAGAACAAAACAAACAAAAAGATAAAAGAAAAGTAAGGAAAAGAAAAAAACTAAACTAAAGAGGGAGAGGGAACCAGGTCAGGTCCCGTGGGCCTGGTCTGACCCAGGGCCTACTGCCAGCCTGTTGTGCCCTTGTCCTGTCCAACCCCCAGCCCTCTGCTCCTCCCACCTGATAGATGGCCACATTTTCCTTCTGATGTATGCACTGTCATTGACAGGGATCCTGTACTGTTCCAGACCCAAAGAACACTGTCTCCTGTGGTTCCCACTAGATCTGTATCCCTTGGCTGAATTAAACATTTTCAGTGGCCAGTGTCAATGTTAGGAAGCCACATAGCTTTTGAAAAAAGAGCTTTCTAAATTGCCCATTTCAGCACCTCTCATGCCTTGTATGAGAAGACTACATATGTATCTTCATTTTCAACCTGTTTTCATTTGCCATGGTGCCACAGTATTTGGTGGCTCCCTAATGCAGACATGTACAGAAGAATAAAAAACAACATATTTTTTAAAACTTCATAATCAGAGCATTGGTGGCCAACAGCTTCTTCATGGATTCCCATGGCCCTCTACACTCCCCAGGCTGAAAGAAAATGATGGGTTGGAAAAGCGACCTCACTGCCGGTGTACATGGGGCCCTCTGCACTATTTATTTACTGTATTTACTTCAACCACAAGAGACGAAGTGACCCCAATTTCAAGATCAGGCTATGAGAGCCAAGAAAGAAACAGAAATGTGCCAAGCAGAGAGCCGGGCTTTCCAAGTTACCCAATCTGAAAGGTGCCAAAGGTTGTTCAGAAACACGTCCTTGAAGAAATACATCTCAGCAATGGAGTTACTAGCCCAAGGTAAATAGGAGAAGGTTGAGGAGTATTTGACAAAGGTCACTGCCATGTGTGAACAGCCACAGCCAGGATCACAAGTTCTACAGTGAACTCTTCCACCATCAGTGTCCAGGTACTTCTAAGTTCCCAAAAATCTATCAGAGAGTTTTAAGCGCTCAGAGCTTGGCCGTAGATGGTGTGGAATGAAAAACAAATGTGGGGATCCTAAAATCTCCGTTTAAAGTATATAAAAAATTCTCAGCTCAGAAGATGAAGAGCTCTGGGAGAATAAGGGCAGATGTGCCTTGATATGGATTTGTGGACCACACTGAAACCTACCCAGATTAATTATTTTTTTAAATTTGTGTAGATCCACCTGTCTGTCTTATATATTATTTTTCCCAGTGAAAAGTGTATTTTGATGAGGGCCACGTATATACATGTAACAATACTTAGGTTAAAAATACCCAGTGCTGGAGTGGAGGTGGCTCAAGCAATTAGGCACCTCCCCCCTACATCAGAGGTCCTGGGTTCAGTTCCCAGTGCCTCCTAAAGAAACAAGGAAGATGAACAGACACAGAAAGTGCAAAAAACAAGGGGGTGGGGAGAAGAAAATACAATACAATACAATACAATACAATACAATACAATACAATACAA
>JAKSZT010053867.1:420128-516772 GCA_026826555.1 Tolypeutes matacus | reverse complement strand
AATACAATACAATACAATACAATACAATACAATACAATACAATACAATATAGTACAATACAATACATGAGAGTTGAAGCTGCATGAGTATTCTACTTGGCTCTCATTTTGAATGTGGTGAATAAATGTCCTTTAGGAACTAGAGAAAAAAATACCCAGAGCTCTGTTTTGAAAGAGGCAAAAGGGAAAAAAAGTATGTGTATATGTATATATATATAGACATATATATATATACACACACACACATAATGAAATATTAAAGCTGAAGGATGTACATCTCATGCTTGGTTTGTTACCCAAACTAAGCATTTAAATCTTTTGAGAGATTAAAATTTTTTATAATGGAACAATGTGTCTTTCTGTTCACTGGCTATATTGCAGTGCCCTCACACTTCTCTTTCTAAGGTGGAATCCTTGTGATATCAGGGCCAAGAGGTATCCAAAAACAACAAAAGAGAGGGAACTTTTTTGAAGCCTCTGTATCTGTGATCTGTAAACAGTAAAACATCTCTGTATTTTTTTTCTAATGTACCTCATCCATAAAAGTCCCCCAATTTTTTTAATTCAAAGAAAAAGATGAGTGTGGGAGAGGATGTGGAGACAAACATGGAAGCACTCATTCTCTGCCAGTGGGAGAGAAAATGGCACAGGCTGCCACAACCACCACTGTGGAAGACAGCATGGCATCACCTCAGGAAGCTAAGTATGGAGATGGCACTGATGTTCACAGTGGCATGATTAACAACTGCCATCAGATTGTTAAGGAGGACTGGTTCCTAAAGAGGGAGAGAGAAGCAGGAGTCAGGTTGGGTAGGCCTGGTCTGAAATGGTGGCTACCCAGGAGGCCTGTCTTGCCCCAAGCCCAGCCACTGAAACTGGGCCTCTCTATCCGGCCCAGCTTGGGCCAGTTTCAGATTCTGTGGAAATGGTGGGGCAGTACATGGAAAATGGGCTGAGGCTCGGGGGTGGGGAGGAAGGCCAGGGATGCCTGTGTTTTCCTTTGATTTCCTCTTCTTGAAATGAAGCCGACCATTCATTCAGGAATCAGGTCAAAACGAGGGGCAGGTTGCAAAAGTGAAACCAATCACAGTCCAGGGATGAGCACACACAGATTTTGGCATGCAGTGGGGAAGGGTGCTGTCATCCTTTTCAGAAAATTGTACCCTCACTTTGGATCGATGGAAATTTTTATTTGGTGTCTCAGCACAAGTGACGTTGTGCTGGGACACAGCGATGACAATAAGGTTAAGAAATACCGTTTCAGATCAGCAGAGACTTTTATTCGGTTTTATTCGGTTTATGAGGACAAGGACGATGATGATAAATAACCAGTGGTTACTGGTAATATTTTTGAAGGTCGGCGATACCACCACTTACTCACTCCCCACCCCTACCTCAGCAAATTATCTGGTCAACCACCCAGGGGCCCGGACATGGTCGCGTCCTCGGGCGCGCCTCCACAAGGGGCAGCAAGGCCAAAGGAGAAGAGGTTTCGTCCTGTTCAGGCTCCTCTCACCAAAGGGTCCCTCGTGGGCCTCCTCCCAATGCCGCAGTCGCAATTGATCCTTCCTTTCTTCCTGAGTGGGGGAGAGAGAGAGAGAAAAAGAGACAGACAGAAAGAGACAGAGAGATGGAGAAAATGGAGAGAGAAGAGAGAGAGAGGAGAGAGAGAATGGAGGCAGAGAGAGATTAGAAAAAGACAGAGAGAGACTAGAAAGATAAAGAGACAGAAAGAGAAAATAGAGGGGGAGAGAGAGAGAGAGAAAAGAAAAAAATTCAGTGCCTGCGGCTCCCCGACTCCATTCCTGACGGGGAGCCCCTGGCAGGGTTGGGGGGGGGGCGGCGAGGAGATGTGGACGCCGCCGTGGAGGCACAAGCCCTGCACGGGTGAGAAACCCCAGGGGCAGAAAGGGCACCTCCCAGCTGCTGATTGGCCACCCCCCACCCGGGGTCCTGAGGGGAGCAAGGAGCATTAGGGCATGTGAGGCTGAGCTCCCCGAGGAGCGTATGAGCCCGCAGACAAACCCTTGTGTAGAGGGCTGACTTTCAAAAGAGCACAGGGAGGGAGCTGCTCTGCTATGTATGAAACCCCAAACCAGAAGCAGGTTGTCTACTGGTGGTTTAGCACGAGGTTCCCCAGGAATGTGTGGTGCATGATAGGTGAGGGGGCAGCACCCTTTTTGGCCCTGCCCCATTTTCCAGGATGAGGGTCTCTCCACACCAGTCACCAGTCCTGATGCGCAGCGGGGGACACTGCACACGCGGGCACACGCGGGCACACACGAGTCGGTCCGCAGGGATGGTGGGGGACCGGCTATCCAAGGCCAACCGAGGCTCTGCGGCAGTGCCTTATTATTCAGCCTGGGCAGGATTCTGACTTAGAGGTGTCCAGTCATAATCCCACAGATGGTAGCTTCGCCCCATTGGCGCCTCAGCCAAGCACATACACCAAATGTCTGAATCTGCGGTTCCTCTCTTACTGAGCAGGATTACCATGGCAACAACACATCATCAGTAGCGTAAAACTAACCTGTCTCAGGACGGTCTAAACCCAGATCACATTCCCTATTATATTAGTGGGTGAACAATCCAATGCTTGGTGGATTCTGCTTCACAATGATAGGAAGAACCGACATTGAAGGATCAAAAAGTGACATTGGTATGAACACCTGGCCACCAAAAGCCAGTTATCCCTGTGATAACTTTTCTGACACCTCCTGCTTAAAACCCATAAGGTCAGAAGGATCATGAGGCCCTGCTTCCATGGTCTGTACTCGCACTGAAAATCAAGATCAAAGGAGCTTTTGCCCTTCTGCTCCATGGGAGGTTTCTGTCCTCCCTGAGCTCGCCTTAGGAAACCTGCATTACGTTTGACAGGTGTACTGCCCCAGTCAAAATCCTCACCTGGCACTGTCACTGGAGCAGGTCATGGCCAGGCATCATTGGCCTGGTGCTTGGTGCCAGAAGTGAGGACCCCTCAGGGCTCACCCCCCACCTCACTGGGTCAGTGAAAAAAATGACAAGAGTAGTGGTATTTCACTAACAGCCTGCAAGGTTGGTGGACCCCGTTGGACCCCTCATGGGGACAGGGGGGTACCAGGGGCCTCCCACTTATTCTACACCTCTCATGTCTCTTCACTGTGCCAGACTAGAGTCAAACTCAACAAGGTCTTCTTTCCCTGCTGATTTCATCAAGCCTGTTCCCTTGGCTGTAGTTTCACTGTATAGTAGGTAGGGACAGTGAGAATCATGTTCATCCATTCATGTGCATCACTAATTAGATGATGAGGCATTTGGCTACTTTAAGAGAATCATAGTTACTCCTGCTGTTTACCTGTGCTTCACTGAATTTCTTCACTTTGACATTCAGAGCACTGGGCAGAAATCACATTTCATCAACACCTGCCATGAGCCTTTGCAAAGCTTTGTTTTAATTAAACAGTCAGATTCCCCTGGTCTGTACCAGTTCTAAGTTGGTTGCTAGGCTCATTTGTCCCTTCTTCTCATTTAATTCTCTGTCTCATGGGAAAAGTCCAAAGAATCTCTCATCTCATGCTTTGCAATAGGTTGCCACTCTTGTAGGAAAGGTGGTTTGCTTGTGCAACTCAGTTTGTTGCTCTCCACTTGGAAGGGTTACTTGGAAATCATTCTGAGAGCTGCATCCTTCTGTATCTTCTCTACCATTTTCCCCACATATATATTTTTCAAATTGTATCATTAAATTATAGATCAACAATCCAGATCTCTCTTAGTGTATGTAAGGATGGTAAAGTACACTGCAAAACTTAACTGGCCTTTTTGGTCAGTTCCTGGGGAAGCAAGCACTGAATCTTCAGAATTTCCTATGATAGCAGTGTTTTTTGTTCTTCATGGTAGGCTCAGGACCCAAACTGATAGCTCATATGCTAACAAGAGGACAGAGAGGGCCCAGCTACACCTGCAGTCTTGGAGTGGGAGTTGGCCTCACCAGAAAGACCAACAATGTGAATAGTGGGTTGGGGCTTTGAGCCCCATCATGATTGCTCAGCCTGACCTCCCCAACTTCTGAAGGGGGGTGTTGACTGCATTCTGATTTCTACCACATGGACAATATTTCTATCAATCATGTTTATATAATGAGGCCCCCTATATACCCAGAACTTGTGAAGAAATGAACTTCCATGTTTGAGGAAAGCATTGATGTTGTGCTGGGAGTGTGACTCATTCTGCCTCCACAGGGAGAGGTCATGGAGACTTGTACTTGAGACCCTCCCAGACCTTACCTTTTATCTCTTATCTTTTGGCTTCTTTTTGTTTATATCATTTCACTATAATAAAACTATAATCATAAGTGTAGCACTTTCACTGACATCTTTATATTGGATGTCAGATGCTGTTGTGTAAGTTATAGAGGTCTTAGGTAACCAACACTGATGGGCTTTACATTTGTTTCCAGTTTTCTTGGTTTTTCACTAATTTTGAGTTAAGAAGTAGGAACATCAAATATATGCCACCCTTAACAAAAAATAATATTCTGGGTAACAATTTAAAAAAATACATCCCTCAGTCCAATCTCCAGCATACTATAGCAAGATTTCCAAAGATGGTTAACCAGTATCTATATTTTTTCAATGTCTCCAACTGATTTTGACATGTAGTCCAGTTTAACACCACTGCACTTCTGTTTATACTGATTTGTACTTAAGTCAAATTCTTACTGTTATTTTAATTGGGAATGGTTTCTTTAATAATTAGAAAGTATACTGCTATTCTGAAATATTTTAATGATGTAGAAAACCTGTTTACATTCTGAAGTTCTATACCAATCTTTTTGTATATGTTAATCTTTGTATTTATTTAATGATTCCTTAGAGATAGTATTTCTACTTTGGTCCTTGAACTCTCTGAAGTTTAATTTATTTTCAACTTCTTGAATAACTGTGCTTTTATATTAAACTATACATCTGTAGACAATTTATTTTCTTCAATTACATGTTCAGTGTCATATTGAATTATTTCCCTTTGTTCACCTGAGATGTGAGTGCTAAGTAATAAAAAACACCCCTCTTTCCTTATTCTAGTTCATTTTCCTGTCATCAATTATGATACATTTCTTGTTTCCCAAAAATGTATTCTTTGGGTGGAATATCATGATGACCTTGTGAAATATGAGTGTTTGTGTAATGAGAGTTCATATTCATTTACTGATTTCTTTCACATACCAGGTAGAGTGTTAGTTGCTTAACTTGAAGCATTTATGTAATTGATGCCTCATGAAAATCTCTGTCTTGTATATAATAGTTGAATATACAGTCAATATTTTTCAACAGTTACATATCAGTGGCAATATATGAACTTTTTTTTTTTTTTTTTTTTTTTTTTTTTTTTTGGTTTATTTTTTTTAATTATTTAAATATAATTGAAAATTTTTAATTTTTTTTTTTTTTTTTTTTTTTTTTTTTTAGTGTGGTGCCTTTATTACAATTGATGAAAGAATATTAACTATAGTCCATAGTTTTTTCTCCCATATACCACCCTTATCAATACCTTGCATTATATATTTGTTATAATTCATGAAAGAACATTTTTATAATTGTATTATCAATTATAGTCCATCGTTTACAATAGAGTTCATTGTGTTGTACAACCCTGTTTTATCTTTTTTTTTTTTTTTGAAGCTGAACAAATATATGCTTATTTATTTATTTATTTTTATATATATATACATATATTTTAAGAGGTGCTTAGATTACCCAAAATATTACACGGAACCCACTGGGATTCCCATGTTGCCCACTTCCCACACCTCCCACCACATCCCACACAAACATCTCCCACAGTGTGGCCCACCAACCTCAATGAACTTACACATCCTGGAGCCTTGCCACCAACCATAGACCACAGTTCACACTGTAGACCACACTCTCTCCCACTCAGTTCTGAGTGGTGTGTGCTGATTTAAAATGGCCTACATCCATTGCCACAACAGTACTCAGGACAACCTCCAACTCCCAAAGAAGCCCCTGTATTTCAACTGCTCATCCCCTCCAATATATGAACTTAAACCCACCTATCTCCAACTCCTGGTCTTAAATATTTTACTTGCTCACTAATTTTTGGTATCTGAAGTTCTATTTTGAATTATTCATTCCTTTTACTTTATTTCCTATATGTTGTTAAACGGAATAACTTTGATTTGAACACTTTTGTTTTAGCATATTATAATAATCAAGAGTTAAGTTAAGCAACAAAAATATCATGTCCAGTATGTATTATTTACTACTGAGGTGGGTGGTAGTGATGATAACAGGAGAAATATACTTTCAGCAGCTCAGTTAAACAATTGGATCTAATTAACATTTACAGAACACTTCATCCAATAATAGCAGAATACACATTCTTCCAAACTTCCCAAAGAATATTCACCTTGAGAGACTACATCTTAAGGCACTAATCACAGATTAACACATTTAAAAGAAAAAACAATTTATGCTCTCAGAATATAATGGAATTAAACCAGAAATAAATAACAGAAATATAACTAGAAAATCCCCCAAAAAACCAGCATTTTAATTATTCCTTAAAAATATTCACTTAATGAAAAAGAATGGAGAAAGGAATAATAGAGAAACAAAAATGATATGAGACATCTGGAAAATAAATAGTAAAATGGAAGATTTAAATCAAACCATATCAATAATAACATTAAATATAAATGGATTAAGCAGAAATTATCAGAGTAGATTTAAAAAAAGATCCAACAATATGCTAGCTACAGAAGACACACTTTTGTTTTAAAACTACAAGTAGTTTGAAAGTACAAGGATAGAAAAAATTATGTTATGTAAACAACATCAACTGGAAAGCTGAAGTAGCCAAAATGAAATCAGACAAAATAATACAGTACAGTAATAGACACAACAACAAAAGGAAAAATAATAAGGAAATAGAAGACTTGAACAACACTATAAACCAAGCAGACCTAAGAGGCATCTGTAAAATACCCAACCAAACAATTACCAAATATAAAACTTCTAATGTGTACTTGAAACATTCTCTAGGATAGGCCCTATCATAGGTCCTAAAACTAATTTCGATAAATTGAAAAGGATAGAAATAATAGAAAGTATGTTCTCTGGCCAAATGGAATGAAAGGAGGAAACTTTTTTAATTGGAAAACTATAAATATGTGGAAATTTTTAAAAAAAATGCTCATTAATAACCAGTGGGTCAGATGAGAAATAAAAAGGCAAATCAGAAAATATGTTGAGATGTATGAAAATGGAGACACATGTTCTAAAATGTGTGGGGTGAGCATAAAGCAATGGATAGAAGGAAATTTTAACTGTAAATGTCTACGTTAAGAAAGAATAGAGTGCTCAAATCCATAATCTACATTTCACCTTCAGACAATGAAATGAGTAGTGCAAATAAACTTAATGCAAGTAGAAAGAAGGAAATGATAATAATTTGAGAAGAAATTATTGAAAAACATAATACAAAAACAATATAGAAAATCATTGAAATCAAAAGCTTTTTATTTTTTGGCAAACTTTAGCTACCTTCAGCAAAAAATAAATAGAAGTCTCAAATTAATACAATTACAAATGAAAAAGTGAACATCACTACTGATTTTATAGAAATAAAAAGGATTATAATGGAACCTTATGAAAAATATCAACAAATTGAATACAGCTGAAATGGACAAATTCTTGAAAAGGCAGGAACTATTGAATTAGTATTTGCATGAATTCCTTACAAACTCTTCCAAAAACAGAAGAGGGAGAACATTTCCCAGCTCATTTCATGAGGCCAAAAATACCCTGGTACCAAAACCATATAAAAACATCACAAGGAAAGAAAACTATAGACAATTACTTCTTATTAATATGGATACAAAAATTTACAATTAGGGGAATAGATATGGCTCAAGCTGTTGAGCACCTGCTTCCCACATGGGAGGTCCCAAGTTTGGTCTCGGTGCCTCCTAAAAACAAAAAAATAAACAACAAACAAACAAATGGAAAAAACAACTCAGAGAAACAATGTGGCTCAGTGGTTGAGTGCCAGCTTCCCACATGTGAGGTCCGGGTTTCAATCCCCAGCCCCAATACCTCACACACACAAATAATTTACAATAAAATATTAGCAAGCTCAATCCAGCAATATAGAGGAATATTTATATGCTATGACCTATTGGGATTAATCCCATGAATGCATGGTTGACTTAACATGGATGAAAGATGCATGTCTGCCCCCTAAGATCAGGAAAAAGACAAGGATGTCTGCTCCCACCAATTCTATTCAACATTGTACTGGAGGTTCTAGTACTGAAAAATTAGGTGAAGAAAAGAAATAAAAGCCATTTAGATTGGAAAGGACAAAATAAAATTATCTCAATTTGCAGTTGACATGATCTTGCATTTAGAAATCCTAAGGAATTCACAAAGAAACAATTAGGACTATCAAGTGAGTTCATGGATTAGAAGATTTAACATTATTAAAATGGCAATAATCCCCAAATTGATCTACAGATTCAAACTAATCAAGATCAGAATTCTAGCTGAATTCTTTGTTGAATTTCACAAAAAATAATTCTAAAAATCATATGGAATTATAAGAGACCCAGAATTGTCAAAGCAATCCTGAAAAAGAAGAACAAAGTAGAAAGACACATGGCTTGATTTGAAAACTTAAAGCAATGGTACTGAGCACAAGGATAGACATATATATCAATGGAACAGAATTGGGAGTCCAGAAATAAAACCACACATTGATGTGCACATGAATTTTCTCTAGGGTACCAAGACCATTAATGGAGAAAAAAGGAGTCTTTAAGAGGTGATGCTGAGAAAGGGATATCCACATTGAAATGAAAGAAGATGGGCCTTTACCTCCCACCAGAAACCATAAATTAACTTCAAATGGAACAAAGACCTAAATTAAAGAAGTAAGCCTAAAAATATTCTTGGAGGAAAACATAGGGGTAAATCTTCATGACCTTGAATTTGGCACAGGATAATTAACATGACAACAACAACAAATGAGCATCATTGCAGAGGTATTTGGTTGGGTCCTCCAGACTCAGTGGTAGTGGCAGCAATTTCCTTCTGTGGTAGCTCTTTGAATGCAGCAGAGGCTGTGGGGTCTGGGAACCACAGTGGCAGTGGTGCCTTCAGCAGGTCAATTCTGGGATGCATTTCTGGATCTGTACTTAATACTGCAGCCTAGAATCTGCTCCTCTAGGTCAACTAATGATTTGATTGATGCAGTGGTTTTGAATCTCACACAGTGAATATGCTGAAAATGATAGTGAATGTCACTAAGTTCAAGGAGTGGAATTACATGACACAGCCTAGTTATGCAATGGGTGATGGATGAATAGCTCAGAAAACATGTTAAGAAATGGAAGTTTAATTCCTTATAATGCATGTGCAAAACATAAGTTTACTATTATAGTGGATGTGCAAAAATGATAGAGGAGTACAATAGCTAGATGTCAAAGAGTTGTGCTTGGATGATGCAGAATGGGTGTTCAAAGAGGTGGTATTTAATTGCATATAGTGATTGTGTAAGGAGCAATGGATATGTAATGAGAAGAATTAAGGAATCAGTGTGGTTAGCAACACTTGTAATTGAATAGCACAGGGTTGAGCATCACACAGTGGGTTAAAAGTAGTTTAAATGGAATGGCAGAAAGCAAGTGTGCAATTAATCCTTTTTGATGGTACAAAATGAAAGTTTAGAAGGCCACTGTGAGAGTGCAAGGGGTGATAGAGGAATGAACATTCATGAAATAACATGCAGCAGGTACACATGGGGTGATAGTAGAATGACAGTGTGGATGCAAGGAGTGAAGGGAGTAGTATAGCTTTGCTGTGGGGAAGGTGTAAATTGGATAACATTTTCAGCTGTTGGAGAACACTATGTATGCAAGAAACTTAAGCTGAAAAGAGGATTGTTAAGGAAATTGGGTGTTCATAGAAGTGGATGACATAGCCTAGTTATGAAATATATGTATGGTGCATTGCACAGAGATGCAGTATAATGATTTTAAGTTGGACAGTCTGTAAAGAATGTGCAAAGAAAAATGAATTAGCATGAGTGCCATAAGTGGTGGAGAAATAGCTTATGGTAAGTTTTAAGGAGTGACTGTAGAATGGCAGAGAGCACTTGTGCAAGAGTGGAATTGGATGATGATTAATAGGTATGTGAATGAAGAATGTTTGTTGAATCACAAACTATGAGTGTGAGAGGAGTAATGGATAAAGTGGGTATTCAAGCAGTGTAAATGAATGGTACAACCTGGGTGTACAATGATTGTAAATTGAATAGCCAAGACAAAGAGTGGTCTAACTGGAAGTTTAACAGTACACAAAGGATATACAAAGTGTATAACTTAAAATAACACAATGTACATGCAAAGTGGGTAGGTGAATAGAAAAGCTGGTTTTGCAAGGAGTCATATTTGAATGAGGCAAAATGAGTATTCTAGGAGATGTTGAATTGCAAAATTTTCTAGGATATATATTCTAGGATTTATAGTTGAATGGCACAGCAGATATGCAAGGAATAGAAATAGAGACATCAGTATGGTTGTGCAATAGGTCATATTGGATTGTACAGAAAAGAATGCATGAAACTAAAGTTTAATAGAGTGCAATGGGTATACTATACTAAATTAAATAGAAAATAATGGGTTTGCAAGGAATGATGGTCAAATAGCACATGGTGTGCATGCAAGGAGTGAAGTTTGAATGGCAGAATTCATGAGTGGAGGTTGGATGGTGCAGAATGGGTTAAGTAAGCTGTGGGTATCAAATGAGGGAGATTGTAATAGTTATATGGCATACAGTGCATATGCAAGAAGTGGGAGGGAATGGCATTGATTTGTGCAACAGGTGTAAACTGAATAGGAAAGATGTGTACAACAAATTAAAATTGCTGGGACATTTAATTATTACTCCTTACAGACTTAAGAGTCTGTGAATTAAAAAAACCTTTGCACACCAGCTGTGTATAATCCAAATGGGACTCCATTCACACCATAGTGTTCCGTTCATCTATCACGTGTGCAAACCCACTCTGAGTCACTGAATTTACATGCCTCACACATCTTTTGTAAGGCACTCCACTTCCAATCATTGCGTATTGTCTCTGCTCTTACACTCATTGCCCAATAAGGCAATGCCACACCACACTGTGCCATTCAACTATTACTCCATAAATACTTGTGGATTAACAAACATGCCTCATACATCATCTCTGCTCCACCCAAATCCAACATTTTGCACACTTTTTCTGTGTCCTTTATCTGCCACTCTGCACCCTCACAGTGTGCAATTAAACACCCACATATTAAAGCCCATTCAGCAACACCAAACATAAAACTTTTCACACTTATTGTTGTGAAAAATCTTTAAAACAGGATCAACCCGACACAAAATTTGATTTGGATGTTGAGATGGATAATGTAACATTCACACCAAAAGGGCATGAAAAATTCCATTACTCACATAATGAAGTTTTCTGGGGAGAGCAGTTTCAGGCTTTCTGAGCAAGTCCAAAAATGACCTGAAAGAGCAAGGAAAGGCTTGGAGTTTTTATGGTGTTTAGGGTGTGGGGTTGGAATGAGGGTTTTTGTGCACAGTCAGGGGCTTGAATGTTTTTAACCTCTCAATGATGTCAGTGTAGGGAGCAATGAAGATTTCTTACAAGCCTGCCCAGATGTGGAGAAGAAGGGGGAAGATAGGTAAGGCTTAAAAGATATCAGAAGTTAAACATCCAAAAAAAATGATGTCAGACACTTTATTACAAGCCACCCCTGGTGTTTGATGACTAAAGTATACCATGTTTAATTTAATTGAAATTAAGCCATTAGGATGTTGAGACCTGCAGACAGAAGCCTACAAAGAAGATGAAAATTTGGTTGAAATCCCTCTTTAGGAATCCAAAATTGTGTATTCTGAGAAGCAAAATGTGTGCCTTGATCACTAGCAATAATGTCTAGAAAAACAAAATGGATAAAGTAGTAACACAGTGCAGCCATGTGTTTGGATTTAGTTTGTGTTGAGACATATGAGATTTTGGTTTATATTTTGGGTATCTATGAGGCAAATTATTCTTACAGTCCTTTATTGCAAAGGGAGCAAAAAGGGGAAATAAATTGTTCTTGTTGGCACTGACAGGACAAGATAGCCAAACTATTGCCAATGGCCCCATGGGTCTGTAAAAATGTGCAGATGGGGATTGTTATTGGCTAAGGAATCCAATTCTAATATGACTGACTCAAGGTTGGCCAGCTGTTTTGGCCCTTGGATCCCATCCTTTATCTGGAACATCCGGTTAATGGATGAAATGTACCAGATCCCCAGTGAGCTATATGATGTGTGATGGTGAGGATTCAGTGTGTAAAGTGTGTGAACTCCCTTCAGTCTTCCCTCAGTTGTAGCAAAGAAGTCTGGGAAGGGGCTGTCTTTCTCCAACACCATGGCATCCAGAAGGAACTGAGGAAAGGAGATGCTGCTCCTATTGCTGGTGGAATATGTGGTAGGGCACAGGTTTGGTTCCAGACTATATTAAGAAGTGGCTGTCTTGAGCTTTGGGGTTCTACTTCCATGACTCAAGGCATAATAGACATCTGGGTACAAAGGGCAATCGTCTCAGTGCCTGTGAGAACCTCTATATCCAGGAGAGTTCAGGATGTGGCCAAATATTGCCACTCTAATGGCATGCAGCATAGGGTTGAGGAGGACAGTTTCTTGAATCAGAAGTTCACAGACAACTTACGGCCATGATGGGTGGTGCAGAGTCTTCAGGAGTCATGAGACGATGTTGGTAAAGCCTCTACTGTGAAGGAGCCTCTAGGAATCACTAATGAGTACGTCTGTGTTATAGTAATTTGAACATATTTCAGAGCTTTTTGAGGGAAAGGTCCCATTTAAACTGGGCCAATTAAGAGTTTAAATAGGCTTACGTATTTTTTTTTTTTAATGAGGAATATATTGTCTCCAGAACCCAAAAAGGCTAATAGATGTGGAGCTTGTTTCAACATTGTCAATGCTGAGAGGGCCAATATGTGTTTTTAACAGTTTCAAAGATTGAGCAGCCCTTGGATGGCCAAATAATTTTGATAAATTTAACTGAGGTGGTGGAATCTGACATTATGAATGTAACAATGTCTCTTTTTGTAAACTCCTTTGTGGTTATTTGTATGTCCTCACGTAATAAAGCATTAAATGAGTAGGCCTGGCTACTCAAACCTTACACATTTCTAGGAAAGGTCTAGTTCTTAACTGCTCCTGGGAGATAGCCTCTGAGCCCTTGAAATGCCCTGCATGTTAAGTGTGTTTTTGTTTGTCTGAGGCCTTGGTGTATGCCAGATAGTTCACGTTAACAATGTGACTGATGGTGAAAACCTGAGTTTTGTATGCTTGAAGCTTTGGACCATGCTATGTTACTTTGACCTCTAAGGGACTGCAGACTGAGTACCAAAGATCAGTGATGTGGGTGTACCATGCTTATGTGACTATCCCCCATTAAAAACACTGGAAACTGAGGATTGAGTGATCTTCCCTAGTTAGCAATATTTCTCATGTGGGGATAATTTAGTGCTGTCCATAGAACTCCACTGGAAAGGACAGATATTTGCTAGTAACTGGTCTCTTCTGGACTCCACCCTACTCTTTTATACTCTGCTGATTTTAATCTATACCTTTCACTGTAATATACTATAACTGTGTGTATAACAACTATTCTGAGTTATATGAGTACTTCTATTGAATTACTGAACCTGAACATGGTCTTGTGCAAGCCTGGATCAGTACTGAATTGGTGTTTCCAATGAATCTCCTTGGAGGAGGATGTTAACAATGCAATCTCATAACTGGGATCCTGGACAAAGTTGAATTCCAAGACCTTGCCTTGTATTGTATGCCTTCAGTGGTGAAGGTAAACTGCAAGGGAGAGACTGTTGAAACTGGCACTAAAGAAAACATGTTACCCAAATACACAATAGGAAAATATTCCACAGTTGCTGATTGGATAAAGTCATACATTTCAATAACATTGGATATGAAGGCCTTGATGGATGGTACCATGACATTATGATTGTGGTAATCCACTACGAGACACTTTCCATTCTTTTCAATATTAAGAGCAAGCCAAATTGGGCTGTTAAAAGGAAAAGCAGTGAGGTTAATGACTTGTTCTCTGTATAAGTCTTGTTTCAAACTTTAAAGATCCTTATTTACATTGGACTATATTAACTATTTTAACTGGAGTAGTGGGGGTAATCATCCACTGGACCCCCTTTTGTCAAACTAATTTGTAAGCGCTAAAGACTTAATTTAATTTTGTTATTATTCATTGGGTTAGAGTGCCCAAGCCCATTATGGGATATTTTAGGGCTATGGGTGCTATGACCATGGGCCTTTTTTTTGTAAGACCTTACCTAGTTCTAATGGTTATGGTGAGACATATGTCCTCTATTATCTGTTCTGTAACTCCCCTAACAATATAGGGAATATGTATTCCCCTGGTATAAATGTAATTTGAGCCCATGTATTAAGGCCAGAAAGTTTTCCAGTTAACACATCTCAGCAGAGGTCAAAGTTAATTCAGGTCCTATGTTGTAGAGGTTCAAAAGCCCATCAGCTGCATTTTATCTTTTGGTTTTATAAATTCTTTCAGTAAAATTTGGGCTCTAATTGGATTTAATTGCAAACCATTATTTCACCTGTTTCCTCCCCCTGTATCCAGGGATTTGGGTTGTTATTGTTTGTTTTGGATAAACTTCAGAGAGGGTAGCTTTCTTCCACTCATTTTTTTGTTTCATCCTCCAGAGATCCTTAAATCACTACTGTTGAGGTTAGTGCCTCCCCCATGTGCATGATTGCTTTAAGGACCCCAGGTTTAAATTGGGGTGAATTAACACCTTGTTATGCTACAGGGATGCCATGTGTGTGATCAGGATCCTTGTTTCAACACAGGCCTAGGCAACAGCATCAGGGACAGCAGCAAAGGCAGTTTGTAGGTCCTAGTGAGCCATCTGCCATCAGGAGTATGGATCTCAAAATTTCAAGTCTTCAAATGTCTGCTCTTCAAATTCTTTTTCCATATCAACAAAGACCCAATGGGCTAAAATATTATGCATGATAGAGTCTTTCCCCTGGGTGTTTTATGAAATGGGGCCAACACTGGATTGAGAATCACAACCAACTGGTCACAAGGTTAGAGTCTTTCCCCTGGCCTAGCATCAGCCACAGCTAAATACAGAGACATCTGTGTTGAGGCATATGACCCAGGGCCACTTTAAGGAGGGCCTCAATCCCACACTCCTGTCCTGCCATGCCAATTAATTATGAAAACTTCCTACACAGGTTGGTTGAATCTATAACAGAGGCTCAATGTCACTCAGCAAAAATAATACAAAGCAACACAACTCAAACGGCAAGCTAGCCCATAGGCTAAAGAGCCAGTTAGCAAGCCAAAGCAAGAGAAGAAAACCCAGTGTTTATTACCATTTTAACTCCATTAAATATGTCCCTCTATGTAAATTGCAAACAAAGGGAAATGTGGCAAAAATAAGAAAACAACAAGAAAAATAAAAAACAAGGAAATAAACGACCTGACAGGACAAATGGATAAAGGAAGCTACCAAGTAATGGACTTGGGCAGAAACAGAAATAGATTCCTCATCCTAGGAAAATATGAAGTGATGAAGTTAAAAGAAGAGAAAAATATGGAGTAAGCATGAAAATGTAAGGATAATTAAGAAAAATTTTAGAAGGCCATATAAAGAATTTCTCTTAAAGATACTCTCCAGATACATGCCATCAAGGCTTTTTCTATTTATACATACCATTTTTGATTGAAAAATTCTTTGTTAATATCTTAATTTGATCCACTCATATCTTCCTGCTTTCCTTCTGGAAAGCCTATTCCTCATTTTAGGATTCATAGAAGCTGTGTCCTCATTGAAGATGCAATTTATAATAATAATATAAGGGAAAAGTAAAATTCGGTGTGAGTCAATTCATGAATATAGAAAAAGAGAAAATGAAATATAACTATCTTAAATTTGATAACATGAATGTGGACCAAATGAAATAATAAAATTGGCAGCAGGAATTCTTATAATTAGTAATAGTAATTTAAAGAATTGAACCAGTCTGATCAAACTGTGATTCTGAGATCAAACTTGGAGAAGTACAAAACAACGATGGCATATCTTGGCATCAAATGCACTCCCTAGGAAGATAAATTCCAGCCTTGGGGCAGAAGATGCTCTTCTTTTTCTCCTGAATGACCCTTTTACCTCCTTGACTTCCCCTACTCACTCCCACCTGCTCACTGCTTTCCCTAAAGAATGGTGTTTAGTGTTCTAAGACTGAGAACAACTGTGCTTCCATTGAAAGAGATATGTTCAAAGTCATCTATACTAGGATGAAAATATGAATATAAATTTATTCCTTAATAAAATTTAAAAACAACAGTAAATTTCTATTTTGTTTTTATAATATTTTCTTCAGCTTGTTGCACAAATTTTAAAAATTTGAAATAAATAAAAGTTGATGGTAAAAATGTTAATATATAATAACTAAAATTTTATCTGAAATAAAAATTCATCATATCTAAATTACAGTGTGAGGGAGAAATTGTGGCTAAATTACCAATAATATAATGAGAAAAACAAAACCAAGATAACATATGATTTTCCTATAGAAGAATAGGATCAGGGAAGATACTCAGAAACCTACCTGCCTGTCAGAAAAACAGAAAGTCCCATGTTAGGCAATGCTCTATGAGAAGTGCTCTTAGTGATAAATATCAGGATAGTCTGAGACACCACTGACACTGAAAGAGGATTTAAACTACAAAATATGGCAATGTGGAAACTTTGTTCACTAGAAGAAAATCTTAAAATTCTGGTTCCCATTCTTACATCAGACTTGGGGCAGAAATGGGGAATGGGTAGGGCTGTAAGGTCACATAATGCTACTTCCTTAACCTCACAATCATACTGCACAACTTCACTGTCACTATTCTCTTTGCTTATTATGTAAACATCACCTCCAACTGCTGCTGCAGTTGGGTGATGAGGAGGCCCTCAATATCTCCTATTCCAGTTGGCTAAATGCAGGGAAAGTGGCCTGCACCAGGCACCATTTTTTTATTCCGGGTAAAATCATCCATATTTTTTATTTCCCTTTTTTCTCTCCCCACATATTTCTCATACCATTTAAAACTAACCTTCCATGTATACATATTTGATTGCTTCCTCCTCACATAATTTTGGCTTCCTCCTAAGTGAATCAAAGACCTAGGAATCAGTTATTTCTAAATGAAACTTGCTATTTATGAATCTATTGCCCCTGAAACCATCCACACTCATTCATTTTATACCATTAGCTCATATGCTAATTTTTAAAAAGATATGTTTAAAAAGATAGTGAGTCTCCTGCTGAAAACTCCCTCACAGACAGAACTCAAGCCCTACAGCTGGGGAACATTTTGCCTTGGTCTTGTTTCCAAAAAGAGGTTCTGTAGCAACCTGAATTTTTACCACACCAATTCTATTCACAATTTTGTTGAAATGTGTGATTTTTTTTGCAACATTTAAAAAAATAAAGAGGGGCAAAAAGTCAGGGTTGGGGCCTGGGAACAAAAGTAGGTTCAGAAGAAGGGAGAGACAGTGAGAGGTTGCTAAGAGAGTATGTGATGAAAGTCTTCTCTGTCAGGGCTTCACAGTCCTCCAACTTGAAACTCATGAGCAACTTCCCTGTTTCTCATTCAACTGGCTTCCTTTCAAATGGGAATACCAACTCCAGGACTCTTAGGGCTGAAAAGCCTTCTCCCTCTTCCCTTTTATCATTATTTGATAAAAGTCATCTCATTATTTGACACCAATGATTCTTGACCATAGACTGTGTTCTCTTTACAGGGCTCAGCATTACTGAAAGAGAAACTGGAAATCCTTGACATATATTTACTAGCATCCAAAGGAAAACAGCAGTTCTCATCGTGTCTCTAAAACAAAAAGTTCTAATAGTTGCTTGCAGAAAACTCAAGAAACAGTTTGGGAGGCAGGTGTGATAGGAGTTAGGTTAGGTCAGGGGATGTACAATTCCTTATGGCAATGAGTCTGAGTGTGGATGAATGACTATGATGGCTCAGATTTTTGGATGTTACTGATGTAAACAGAGACATTTGGTGTGAGGGAGCAAATTCTGAGGTTTTCTTAGAGAATGTGGGAGGATATTGTTTTACATCACCATAGTATCAAGGTGGGAATTGGCCATTTTACTGAGGGGTTCTGGAGTCTTGGTTCATGCAGGAGTGCTTGTCAGTCTGCCTCTCTGATGGACTATGATGGGCTGTGCAAGGGCAAGGGAAAGCACACTTTCCAGGGCCTCATTTCCTCTATGGATCTTCACTAAATCCTGCTCTAGGTGTTATTGGATAACAAAGGGGCTATCAGCAACATACAATGAAAAGGAAGTAACAGAAAAATCAAAATTCCTGTATGACCTATGATTCCAATTCTATGAGAGGACCATTGTCAAATTCTTATGCAAACTTCAAAAAACATTCTATGTAAATTATATGTACATTTTTACATCTATATCTATAACTATATATTGATCCATACAGGAGACTTATGGATCCTATATGGAATATATTCCATATTTGCTGAATATATTTATATATAATACTAACATTTGATGGAATAAAGATAAAATGGACAAAATCATCAGAAATATAATACATACATGGATTTCTATAGATGTAAATTATGTGCAACATTGGCTGCATACAATAACCTATCCTACAAAGAATCCTCACAGGAATAAAAAAGTTTCTGTCGGTTATTCTTCTGCTCCATGTGGTCTCTATTGGGGCACTCAATGGAATTCAGGTGGTGTCTGGGCTGGTTTCATTAGCCCCAGTGGCTTTACTCACTTGTCTGGTATTTTCAAAGGATGACTGGAAGGTTGAGCTCTGCTGGTCATGCCAACCAGAAATTGGCACATGACTCCTACATCATGGTGGTCTCAGGGTGCTCATACTCCTTACATATTGGCTTAGGAATCCTACTAAGTGTTGGATGAGATGAGGAAGATACAAGTATCTATATTCCAGACCAGAAACAATCACAGTGATTCTTCCACCCTTTTCTATTGGGCACAACAGTCACTGAGCCCCCCCAGTTCATGTGGATAGCAGGTGATCCCTCCCCTCTATAACACATCTTTCCTGGTGACAGGCAAGTCTCAATTTTCCCTGACCAGGGTACCAATTTGCCACAAGCTGGGCCTCTACAGAGGTCAGGTCTAACTGCACTTGGATTAATTGCTGTGATCAGTAAATTGTCTCCTCAGACACAAGGCAGAGTTGCCCAAACCCCATCTGTGGTTCCAAAAGCCACTGTGTCAATACCTATAGTCTGAATTGTGAGCCTAAATATACAGCTACACATCATTGTAGGTGTGCATATTTAAAAGGTACTTCACTGCCCACCTCTCCACCCTGTTCTGGATTATTAAATTGCCAAACCAGGAATGTGAAGGATGGGTTTGAGTTAAGGACAGTAAAATTCCATGAGAAGTCCTTAGCTGTTTCCCCATATTCCTAAGTGTTATTGTGTTTATTTCTTCCTTTTGGTAGCTGAGAATAGGATTTCCTAATTTCCTTCCCACCCTTACCACACCCCATATTTTATCTGTGGCCCTTGGGCTCTGACTATTCAAAGATGATTCTCACTTATTTATCCCCTAGACTGAGAACCTCCTCCCAAAGAAATTCTCCAGATAAAACACCTATCAAGCAAAATGCCTTTTTTTTTTTTTTTTAACTAATTAAGACATAAGTTTATGGCACAAGAGATGATAATGTAAATAAAGTTATCACTGTTTTTACTACAATGACACCTTGCACTGAGCATTTAAAACTCAGGTAGAAAAATCGAGTGAATTTTACAGAAGTGAATTAGTCAATAAAAGCAATGTTATGATAAATGAAACAACATAGAGACAAATTCCAAATCCCTTTTCTAAATAGGGCAAGTCCTCACCATTTTAGCTTGCTAAATCTTTTAGAATGTTTTTCTTCTGGAGAAACTGACCCTGTCTGAAAGGGACATGGATATGCCCAGGGGACATGGGCTGCCTGGGTGGTAGAGATGATGGCAAGCTGGAGAAACAAGGCTTCTTGGGTGGAAATGAAGGTGAGGGTTATTGAGTAAATGGATGGGATGGGCACTTATCACAGGCTGGGGTGGCTGAGATTCAAAGGGCATCATCATTTTTGGTTTAATCCCCTGCCTTTCAGTGAGTACAGATATGCTGTACTCTGATTCATGTCCTTTGTATGAATTCTGCCTTTGATGGATATTGGTGTCCCTGGAATTGTCAACTGGTAAGAAATCTTGGGAGTTGCAAGGGATTGGGGTATCAGTCATAATAGCATTTGGATTTGGAGAACAATTGATGGATTTCAGCTCTAGTCTAGTCATGATGGATGCAGTGGTCTGAGGGCTTGACATCTTTGGAATTCACTTGTGGGAGCCATTCACAGATTTGCACATAGCTCATTTCTTTTTCTGGTGAGAGGTGATATGACTAGTGCAAAAGACAGCAATGATCATGACACTACAATGGTGATGATACCAACAAAGACAATGATGCTCAGCAGCTTATTACTGCCTAGAGGGTAGAATGGGTTCCCATGAGGACTGTTATTGCCATTCATTGGAGGTTACTAGTCAGATCCTATGTCTTGCAGCTGACTTCCTTTTCCTGCAGTCTCTAAGGCTTTAGGTGTTCTGAAGTGGTCAGCTTGGGACATGTGACCCATGCCCTTTGAGTTCTGGGCTTGGAGTTTGAACCAATATGGTATGTCAAGTGTTAACTCTTGTATCTGGTGAGTCAGCCTATTATCTACAAAAGGCTCAATAATCCAGTCATGTATGGGAGCATTTAATGTACTATACTGCAATAAATGATGTAACCTGTAATTTCACCATTGGCTTCAGAGGGAAGCTGCCAATTCATAATTATGATCCTCAGTTTTCCATCTTTACTCACATCTGTCACATCCTTGGGTACAGAAGTATGAACTAATCCAAATGTGGCCCCATGGGCTGCCATACTCCATGTGCTTGATCTTTGACCTTTGATTACCATCACAGGGAATTCACAGAGTATATTTTTTCCACTTTTTTATTTTTTAAAAGATACTTAGATTACATAAATGTTACAGAGAATATATAGGGGATTCCCATATACCCTTCTCCCCACACCTCCCACATTTTCCCACATTATCAACATCTTTCATCAGTGTGGTACATTCATTGCAATTGATAAACACATTTTGGAACATTGCCACTAAGCATGGATTATAGTTGACATTGGAATTTACACTCTCTCCCATTCGACTCTGTAGGTAATAGCTGGATATATAATGGCCTATATCTGTCATTGTAATGTCATTCAGATGATTCACAAGTCCCAAAAGTGCCCCCCTATTACACCTGTTTTTCCCTTTCCATAGCCCCAGAATATCCATGAGTCATTGCCTCCAAAACAATGGTATTTCTTCCATTGCTGGAATCACAAGTAGTCTCTAGTAGAATACAAGTAAGTTTATTTTTAGTCCATAGTTTGTTTCCCAATTCTGAGGACTCTGGGATAGTTATACTCTCTCCACTATTAATTGAGGGGTGCTTCAATCCTATACATCTGATAGATGGGACTCCCTTGCTTGTAGCTGTAGGCATAGAGGGTATTTTTTCTTAAATATATCATGAGTTTACAAAACAATCATGCATATCATACACAATTCCCATACATCATTCAACCACCATCATCTTACATTCTTGTAACACATTTGTTACAAATGATGAAAGAACATCATTATAATATTACTGCTATCTATAGTTTATAGTCATATTTGGTGTATTTTTCTAAAACCCATCCTATTATTAACACCATGTATCTGAATTGTATATTTGTTATAGTCCCCGATGGAATGTTCTCATATTTGTACTGCTGACCACAGTCTATCATCCACCATGGGGATTACTGTATTATATGGCCTCCTGCCTTGTACAATCCATCCAAAGTATACACTCAGTGGATCTCAGTTTCATCACAGAGCAGTGTTGTCTTTGCTTCATTCCATTTTAGAATGTTTTCATTATTCAAAGGGAAAAATCCCATAACCCACATACCCCTATTGTTGACCTTTCACCTTGATAGAGTACCTTCTTTGACATTGCTGCAAAAATTACACTATTACTGTTAACTATAGTCTATAAGCTACATTGATTGTATTTTTCTATTTGTCACATATTCTTAACAACTTGTAATAGAGGAACACTCTTGTATTTGTACTATTAACCACAATCCTCATCATCACCAAAATCACTGTGTTATAGTCCCTAGATTAGCCTCTATCTTTCTTTCAAATGGCATTGATCTCTCTACACTACACCTTTCAGCCACAATCACATTTATAAGTCACCAGTGTTAGTTATTCTCAATATAATGGGTTACATTCAACTCTATCCATTTCCACACACTTATAATCAACCTTATTAAACATTCTAAATACATTCAGTAACAGCTTGCTTCTGAACCCATATTCTGTCCCTAGTAATCTATAATCTATAGTTTAACTACATGGTTTACTCCTCATTTTAATTCATGTTAGTGAGACCATACAATATTTGTCATTTTGTGCCTTGCTTATTTAACTCAATATAATATCCTCAAGGTTCTACCTTGTTTTCATGTACATTCCAGCTTCATTTCTTCTTACAGCTAGATATTTCATCATATGTATATAGCACATTTTGTTTATCCATTCTTTGGTTGATGGACACACGTTGTTTCCATCTTTCAGCAATTATGAAAAATGCAGATATGAACGTTGGAGTGCAAATGTCTATTTATGTCCTTGCCTCCAGTTCTTCTGAATACATTCCTAGATGCTTGTAACATCATACATAGTAATATGTTTAGCTTCCTGAGGAAGTCATGAAATGATATCTCATTTTTGTTTTCATATGCTTTTCCCTAATAGGTAGTGATGTTGAGCATCTTTCCAGAGCCTTTTGGCCAGTTGTATTTCCTGTCTAGTCAAGGATTTTGCCCATATTTTAATTGGGTTCCTTGTCTTTTTATCATTGGGTTGTACCATCTCTTTATATAACCAAGGAAATCAAACCCTTATCAAATATATGGTTCCCATGGAGTAGGCTGCCTTTTCACCTTAACAAAATAATTTGAAGCTAAAAAGTGTTTAATTTTGAGAAAAAAATTGTCTAATTTTTCATTCATTACACCCAATTTCAGTGTAAATTTTAAGAAACCACTACCTACCACAAGATCTTGAAGATGTTTTCCTACATTTTCTTCTTGGAATTTTTTTTTTTACCTTTTATATTTAAGTCTTTGATCCATTTTGAGTTACTTTTTGTAAAAGTGTGAGAAAGGGGTCATCTGTCTTTCTTTTAGATATGGATATATGGTTCTCCCAGAACCATTTGTTGAATAACTCCTGTGATCCAGCTGGGTGGGTTTGATAGCCTGGTCTAATATGCCTTGACTATAGAAAGGAGGGTCTATTTCTGAATACTCAATTCAATTTCATTGGTCAATATGTCTATCTTTATGCCAGTATCATGCTGGTTTAACCACAGTGGCAACAGCAGCATCCCACCCTCCAGTACCAAAATTTGTTTCATTTCTTAGGCTGCTTAAGCAAATACCATGAAAAGGGCTGGAAGAAACAAAGGAAATTTATTAGCTTATAGTTTTGAGGCTAGGAACATGTCCAAATCAAGGCATCATCAAAAGAACACTTACTCTCCAAGACTGAGGCATTCTGGGGCTGGCTGCCACAAACCTTGGTCCTAAGCTTGTCACATGGCAAGGTACATGCAAGGCGGCTTCTTCTGGTAACTTTCTTCTCTTCTAGGTTTCATAGATTTCAGTTTCTTAATTCCTATGGCTTTCTGTCTCTCCATCTGAGTTTAATTCTCCACTAAAGGACTCTTTTAAGAGAATCAAGACCCATCGTGACTGAGGTGGGACATACCTTAAATGAAGTAACCTCAACAAAATGTCCTATATACAAGTTTACACATACAGGAATAAATTAGATTTAATAACATATTCTTCTGTGGTACATATAGCTTCAAACCACTACAGTGACCAAAGATGAATAAAGTATATATTAAAGTTCAGCCAAGGGAAATGTCACTGGAATATAGAACATTGAAAATTCTTCACCATCAAAGAGTTAACTCTTGACCTTGTGCCCAAATACAGTGAGGACATCTGACTGTTGATGCCCAAGTTCAAAGAGAGACTGCAGAGCCATCTGTATTTTCAAACAAGAACAAATTCTAAATTTCTTTGATAGTTCATTATTATTTTCTAAAAAGAACCCAATAACATAAGCTCTCTCAGAACAGTTTATGTGGAAAAGGATATGTCTGTTGCTTTTACTACTATAGTCTGAATCCACACCAAATCCCTAGAGCAGAATAATTATTTAGGAAATATTTAATCCAATTATTTATTCTTTCAGGAAATATTCATTGAATTCCCAGCACTGCTCTGAGTTTTGGACATTGAGTAATTTATTTATAAAAATAAATTATGCATATAAAATACAAAAATGAATTGTAAAAGTATATAAAACAATTTGGACAAGCTGTTCTAGATGCTACTTGAGATAAGAGAGGAATGATAGGTAAATTTGATAGACTTACCTACTGAGACCAGATGACTGATATTCTCCAGCAGCACATCTCTGACCAGCTTTCTCTGGGATGTGTCCAGCAGGGCCCATTCTTCATGGGTGAAGTCTATAAGCACATGTTTCAAGTTACTAACTCCTAAAAACATCACAGACATTTGGGTTCAGATAGCACCATTGCTACCAATGTTCAGAGTAGGATCTTTGAGAGGACAGCACTGAGGTAGTGGTGACTGGTACAGAAAGCTCAAACTGAGTTTGAGTTTCAAGTTAGATCATTCTCAGTGCTGAATTGTCACCTGCCTTTCACACACAGAGACACAAATACACCCTGAATGTGTAAAACTTGATTATAAAAGAATATCCCAAGATTTGTGGTATGATAAAACCTGGAAATTTCCTAATAAACTGGTCACTATGACTTCCAGGTTGTGCTATAGAAATTGCATTTGAGCATTCATAACTCCAACATCCTTTTTACAAATTTCATGTAAATTTACAAACTCATCACAAGCATGCACAAGTTTTGATTTGCAACTTTTGTAGCATAACTAGGGTTAGATTATTCTCCCAGACGACCCTAGTCTCCTGTCATCTATGAAATCATTTCATAACCTGTTACAAGTTTTGAAAGATCCAATAACTTTATGTGTAAAATGCTTCCCACCTAAATTTGTCATAGGCATATTACTCATTAGAATGGCAGAGAACCTTGCAGAGTCCAGCATTCCACAGAACTTGGGGTCAGTACACACTGCCTCACATAACTTGACATAACTCAGGTGTTCATCATAACAAACAAGTAATGACAGTTCAGCAGAACACACTACAGATCCTTGATCTTGCTGTGCTGAAGGATGGTGCTAGCCTGACCATAATAAGGATATGAGGCCTTTCATTCTCAATTTTCCTTGGGACATTCAACTACCCATGTTCATTGTCTCTCTTGTATCTTTACGTCCTCTCTATGTTCAAGAGTACAAGAATCTTCTTGATCCATTCTGGTCTCTCCAATTCTTCAGCAATGTTCAAAGGGCGGTAAATTTTACTCTACATACTATACTCCTGAATGCACGCCAAAATTAAAGAAACAATACTTGTTATAATTACTTCCATTTTTAATGCTTGAATAAAGCTTATCTATAAAATTGGAAATTGGCTAATTGGGGCCAAGTGGATAAGGAGAACTTTAGTTATCTTTTTAAAAAAGTTTTCAAAATGGCATATATATATAAATATATATATAAGTATTTTTATATATACATAAATATTTTAAGAACTTCAAAATTGGGGAAAATAAATTTCTCCACTTGTCCTTCTATTATCTAACCCTCACTTTTTGTCCTCTCAATAATACACAGCCCTGAACCCTAGCACCTGTAACACTATATTGATTGAACTCATCTGCTGAAACATCAGCCACCCTATTGACTATAAAACTTTTGCTCATACTCATCTCTATCACCTATGTTCACTGAATGCCAAAGCCAATTGCAGGCATTAACCTGATGGATGAGTGCATTATTTCTCCAATGAGGAAATAGAATAGAGTGGATATAGAGTCTTGTGGAGTCTGGAACAAATCTATGTAATGTTGGAATGCAGATTACTTATTCATCAACCCCTAACCTAGCAACACCATCCCACATACTTAACTGCAGCTCAGATCCTTGAATATCTTCTAAATGAGCTTGGAGCAGGGATTCTTTACAAGGGGTCTGTGAGCTTGAATTTAAGTTAAAAAAAACATTATTCTTGTTTACACTTGTTGGTGTGGGTGTGATTTATTTATTAAATAATACACAGTATAGTGTGGACTTAGTAAGGGGTCTATGGTTTTTCACCTGACTGGCAAACAGATCCATGGAACAAAAAAGGTTAAGAACCCATGGCATAGAGTATCCATGCAAATAGGAGAAACCTGCCCGTCTGCTGACAACACATGGGTAATTTCAGTAGAAATAGGAATTCCCTACTCACTAATGGCAGCATTGTCAATACTTCAGTTCACAACAGTCTTCCTGTGGTTTTTCACTCACAACCAAATAAACAGTAGGTGAACAAAGTTGAGAATTGATAAAGAAGCTGAGACTCTTGTCTTTTCCCCAATTTCCAGACCCATCAGCCATGAATCCCAACCCTTACCTGGAAGTAACTGTGGCCCAATCAACATGAACATGATGTGTGCTCTTAGAGAAATAGGGGAAGGAACCTCCTCTCCCAGTGTCAAAAGTAAGAAGGTCTTGGCTACTCTGGATAATAAAGAAGATATGAACACATTCATTGTACAGATAAAGACATGAATATTACTGAGTTTTAGATATTCCACCAGCCCATTTTGTTCAGAGATTTTCAATTCCCTCCCTGATTTCCAAACATTGGGGATCCACCTACAGAGAAACCAATCTGGAATTTTTCAGATATAAGAATTCCTGGCTTATGAATCATCCATCCCAGCCGTCTGTACACTCACTCCCTTCCTGCTTTACCTCATACCTTCCCTTCTGAGTACACTTGCCAAAATTATCTTGGTTCCTCCACATGGGATGTCTAAAAATATCACTCTCTCAACACCAAGTTCTAGATCTCCTCCCATTGGACTTGGGTATCACCCAAAATACTGAAAAATGTATTTCATTATGGGGTTGATCAATTCAAGTACTTGTTCCATTGGACAGATCAAAGGCTCTCATTTTGCAAATCTAGTCCTAAAAATCCTCTGTATCAGAAAGTAGTAGCAGTACATGGGTCATAATGTCTCAAAATCCCCAATAGAATAGGAGGCTCAGATAATGTAAAATGAAGAATTTGGGAGAAAATCTATTTTCTCAATATGATATTTTAGTAAAGTGGAAGCAGAAATATTATATTAATTATCTTCCTCTGTAACATCCCTGAATTTCATAATTTATAATGTGAAGTATCTTCTATACTATAAATTCTCCCTAAAGCACTCTTAATAGGTACATGCATTTAATGGAAAAATGCTATTGTCAGAAACAGAAGCCATATTAACTTATTCATTTGTACCTGACCCCAGAAAAACAATGGTTGTTTTAAATGTGCTTGGAGGTTTACATATTTGTTAATTTAATTCTCAAAGTAAACCTTCTGACTAAGGCCAATTTACCTATTTAACAAATTTCATGAACAGAGGCTCAGAAAACTTTAGTAATGTGAAAAATTATCTGGCTAGAAAAAGACAGCCAGAGATTGAATTTTTTCTGCCTCTCTCCCCTTTTTTAATTCCTTAAGAAGTACACCTAGGTTTTACCTGTAATGTTACCCCTCATTTTGATAATCAGAGTCCTCACCCCATTGTCAAAATCTCTTCATATAATTTCTTCACACAATTATGCCCCCTTCCTAGGTTCTTCTACCACACAGGCAGGTTCACAGAATTGAATCCACTATCCAAACATCAGCCTCTAACTCACCTGATGTTTACTGTACAGTATAATCCATACTCACTCACTTCAATAGATACTTACTGGCAACACTTCTCATGTCCTTCTGAGTATTTACCATATCTGTCTCCAAGAAGAGCAACTCCAATTACCTGCCTTATCCAAGAATGTCTGGAGACAGAATATGAGTAAGCTGTTGACTCAGATCTAAACACAGAGCTCCTTTCCTTTGGGTTACTCTATAATTTGTCATTATACATTTGATTACTTCTTTATCTGTATCTCATACTGGCGGAACCACATAAAACTATTCAAGTTTCCCTTTGAAAAATACTAATGAATTATGAATCCAGAGGAACTGTTTATCCACAGAACCTAATCTGACCTCAGGTGGCCTGTACCTAAATGCCCTGCAGTCAAATCCAATAATTACATTCTGATTAACAAGATCATTTACAAAATAAATAAGGACTGCTCCTGGTGGTTAAAATTCTCTTCCTTACTTACCACAACCCAAATAGACCAAAAATGCAACAAAACTAATACTGATTGATGATGCTTTCACCACACTTCAGTGCTCAGAGCTTCTTTCTTTCTAGAAAAAGGATCATTTTCTTAGGGGACTTTCTTTTTATGCAGTTGACAGTGTCATCAGTCCTGTAACCTAGAAGACATACCCTGATTAATTCAGATGATAGTGAAGATACAACTAGTCAGGGCATGGCTCTTTAACACAATCTTTACCCTCAAATTATATAAATCATATAGATGAATTTAAGGAAAACAGATTGTGTCCTTTAATTCCTTTTCAAAATCTAAATATCAACCTTCATATCTTTGCCCAGAGGTTTCATTGCTTTGTGGATTTTGTGCCGGGCAAGTATTCTAAAGTGTCTGTAGGAAGAAGATCCCTGCTACCCTTGATTTCTAAGAGGAATTATAATCTACCAACATTCTCTCAGGATCTGGACAACTACTTTTGCTGAAAATATATATTCAAAGAAAAACATTTTCATTGTTTTGAAGGGCACATATTTTCCTGCTGAGCAAAGAAAAGATCATCCCATGTCTCTTTATGTCAGATTTTGCTGATGTTTTAAAAACTGTAAAATCTTCTAAGCTTCAAATGTCAGGAATTCCCAGAATGAATAATCTCGTTCCATGATTGATTTCCCTGTAAATAGGATGTCCACTAATTTTTTTAATAGATCCAGTCCAGGATTATGTACTGCATTTAACTGTCACTCTACCTTTAGTTTCTCTCTCTTTTTAAATTGTAGAAACATATATACAATATAAACTTTCCCAACTCAACCATTCCTCAGAATATAATTCAGTGGGATTAATCAAATGCAAAATGTGCTACCCTAGCAAACACCCATTACCAGAATTTCCCAATCATCCAAAATAATAATCCTACTACTAGCATTTAAAATTTTTTAATTTAAAATTTAAAAATTTTAATTTTTTAAAATTAAAAGTATGAAAATCTTCAGGCATATCTTAACATATGGAAAAAACACTACTTCAAAAGCAAAATCAAGCAGTGTATTTTAATTTTAGGTACAGTTACTTGAGTCTGAAGTAATGTTTTTCTTTCTTTTTTAATTCACTGTTCTGAATTTTTTAAAGTTGTATTCTGTATTATTTTATTAGCATGAATTTTAGGTAATCAATAACTCCATTTTCATGGTTTTCTTATAAAGTCCTATAAGATTTCAGCCTAGCCACACAACAACATCCTTGAGGGCAATTGATGATATCTTTTAATCAGAAATGCGATGTTGCAGGTTGACACTGAAGTATGCCTGTCCAAGGATTGAAGTTATACTAGCAAATAAAACAGTTGGGAACTGTGGCATTAAAAAGCTACATTAGAAGAGATAATTTAAAGGAAAAAAATGCAAGGGTGCTTTGAAAACATAATCTAGAACTATTTAATTTTTGGAGATGGAAAACTCTTAAAAATGCAGATATTTTATACCAAGAATTACTCTATGGTTTTTTTACTCAAGGCATTGGATGACAGGTAAGGTCACTTGTTAAGGTTTGAATTTTTAAAGACAAACAAGCTTTCAAAAGTCCATCCACATGATTGATGAGGAAACTCTGAAATACCCAAGTGGAGAATTTTATGTTCAGGTCTTGGCATCTGTTATAAGATTTAGACTGGAAAGTTTATGTGTTATAAACATAAAAAAGATATCTGAGGTCAAAGGAATATAAGATACTGCCTAAATAGAGAGGGAGAAGAAAAGGAAGGGCTGAGACTAAGCCCTGCAGAGTTCCAATAATTAATGTTTCAGAAAGAGCTTGCAAATACCTATAAAGTGGTGCCAGAGGAATCCAAGAGAACATGGTGAACTAGGAGACCAGGAGAATGATAAATTTTAGAACAAAGGAATCAGGGAGTTTGTTGAGGAATCTTGTAGGATAAAGAGGCATTCAGTGAATTCACTGCATTGGAGATAGCCAGACTCTTAAGGTTAGTGGATTTAGGTGAAGATAGTTTAAAACATATCAAAGGGAAGCAGGTGTGGCTCAAGTAATTGGGCTCCCATCTACCATATAGGAGGTCCAGGGTTTGATTCCCAGGAGTGCTGGCCCATGCAGGACTGCTGGCCCACGTGGAGTGTGGGCTAAGCAAGGTGATGCAAGAAAAAGAGACACAGAGTTGAGACAATGGGAAACACAGCAGACCAGGGAGCTGAGGTGACACAGGAGATTGAGTGCCTCTCTCCCACTCCAGAAGTTCCCAGGATCTGTTCCCATTTCTGCCTAAAGAAAAGCAGACACAGAAGAACACACAGCAAAAGGACACAGAGAGCAGACAATGAGAGGCAGGAGAGAAATAAATAAATGGATAAATCTTTAAAGAAAAAAAACATATCAGAGTGCATTGAGAAAAAACATGGGAAAAAGTTAAAATCTAAGTACCTACCATAAACTATTATATGACTTTATTGCCTTCTCATTAAGAATTGAAATTTATATTCAAGCAAAACTTAAGTATTTCACTTTTAATTTCCTATTAGTGATTTTTTTTTTAAAGATTTTATTTATTTATTCATTTATCCCCCCCCCTTGCTGCCTGCGCTCGCCGGGCCAGCCAACCACGCCGTGTGGGCGGGCTCTGCCTTCACCAGGAGGCCCCAGGAACTGAACCCGGGCCTCCCACATGGCAAACGGGAGCCCCACTGATTGAGTCACAGACGCCTCCCAGTGATTTTTTTTTCTTCTGATTATGGTTGCAAATGTCAAAAGAAAAAATATTGTGAGAAATATAAACCTAGGCTAATATATATGACAATCATTTTCTTTTTATTAAAAATCCATTTCTACCACCAGTTTTTTAGTATTTCAAGAGGCAGCTGATTATATTGGTATGTAGGAATTGCTCATATATACCCCATTTCTTTCCAGCCTGCCCAACATTTTCATTTCAACATTTTCACCAGCCTATCTGACCTTTTCTCCCCTAAAGACATTTACTTTGTCTTTAAATGTCTTATTGTCTAGTGGTTTTTTCCCAGCTCCTCAGCTCATCCATTACCTTTCACTGGAGAAGACTACATCAGCCAGCCTAACCTTGTCTTTTAAACCAAAATTGCACTAAATAGGGTTGGTGAAGAGTCACTGCCACTGTCAGACAATGATAAAGGTATAAAGGAAATCCTGTACTTCTACATGGTTGGAATGGACCACTCCAATTTGAACAACATCTGGCCTGTAAAGAGTGTATTGTACTTGAAAAGCAAGGCAGTCACTCCCTAATAGCCATAGTTGGTATTGGTTGCCAAAGAAATTTCTAGCCTTTCCCTTTCCCCTACTCCATCAAGGAAGAATCCTTAACTATAGCTAGGTTCCACATGACTTTATTTTTTGAGAAAGGTGACTAGGACAAGAAATGTGTCATGTAGTTAAGTAGACAAGAAATATCAATCCAGTTTTGTTTGAGAGTTGCTTGTCCATATAATTTTTTAAAAGCTCAAGTTTAGTTTCACAAAAGTTTTTTTTTTTTCCTGAAATGACTTTTGGGGTAATATTTAAAATGAGAGACATTTTATAACCTGGTCAAATACACAGAGACTATAACATTCCCATGAACACAAAGAAAGCAAATTCTTTGATCAAATAAAGAGTATTATAATATATATTTAAAAAAAAAAAAAAAACCATACAGTTTCTGTGCTGAAGATTATTTACACATATTAATGAAGTAATTTTCCACACTGTAATTACATACTGTAAGGAAGTAGATCTCAAGTGCCTCTATATAGTGAATTCACCTGGGAGCTTTAAAAAAATTCTAATGCCTAGGTCCCATTCAGAGATAGGAATTTAATCATTCTGTGTTTGGCGTGGGTACTCAGGATTTGAAAAAACACCAGGCAATTTCAATAGGCATCAAAATTTGAGAACCATTTGTCTAAGGAGCTGAGACCTCAAACAAGGCCTCAGGACCCAGAGCGTACAGTAAGTAGATCAGTAGCTTGAGCATGTTGAAGAGAGTGGAAGAAAATCAAAATCAAAGCTTCCACCCCCATCCCAGATTTCCAAACTGAAACTCTGCATTTAAATAAGATCCCAGGGGATTCATATCCCAGGGGATACATTGAAGAATGAGCAGCACTGGTAAAGAATTCATTCAAATGTCCCATTTCACCATGCTTAAAACCTGTGCAGAACAATAAAGGTTTTGCCACTCTTTCATTGATTTCAAATCCAAAAAAGACATTGTTAGGAAAGATTATCTCAGGACTACTTTGCATAGACTGTATTAATTCAGTTACCTGGATCTTGGTACTAAGTCCCTCACTTTCTAACATTTTACCTTCTTTTGGTATAGGCTGAAAATAAAGAACTCTTCATTTAAAGTACCTAATAACACAGCTAAACTTACAACAACAAATAGGAGTCTGTTCTGTTTTTCTACAATTTCAGCCACATTTCCCAGACATAACAGTTTTGAAATATTTTAATTCTTCTTGTGTGTCCTGAAGTTTACACTATATACATTCATTTTTAATTTTATCTTTGCCAATTAATATCCAATAGATTGACTTCTTTGTGGCACTCCCACAGTGTATTTGCCAATTCCAATACTTCCAAAAATAATTATAAGTTTAGTTAAATTAATTCATTTTTGCCTCATCACACAAAGATTATTTATTGCTAGTTTGGCTGTTTACAAATTTCTTGTTTATATAATTTTTTCTTGCATTATTTTGTCATTAGCTGCATTTTCTTTGAATCACACATTTACGATAAAAATTTTTCCAAAACAATCTGAAAGCTACTGTCATGTCCTATTACACAGAGTCAAATTTATCTCACAATCTATTGTGTCCAAATTTTTACCTAGAGATGTCTTCTGTGAAATTAGGTACACCCAAACCTTCTCCATATGCCCTGTAGCAAGGAAGAACAGAAAGTTTAATCTTCATCTATGTTTTGCCCTTATTCAATGAACACCAATAACAGGAGAACTGGGAAATCACATATGTGTGGACATTAAACAATATACATAATATTAAATTAATTGTTTTTAATTTTTATAGAAGCTTTAGATTACATAAATGTTACATAAAAAATATAAGGGATTCCCATATGCCCCACTGCCTACTCCTCCTGCACTTTCCCACATTAACAACATCCCTTATTAGTGTGGTACATTTGTTACAATTGATGAACACATATTGAAACATTGCTACTAAGCATGGACTACAGCTTATATTATAGTCTACACTTTGTCCCACACAATTTTGTAATTTACAATAAAATATACAATAGCATGTATCCATCACTGCAATGTCATGCAGGACAAATCCAATGTTCTGAAAATGCCTATTCTTCCCTCTTCTATTCTTCAGAACCTCTGGTGGCCACTGCCTTTACACCAATGATAAGAGTTCTTCCATTGCTAGAATAATTATAAGACTATAGTAGAATAATAATAATTCTACTTTAGTCCATTGTTCATTCCCCAATCTTGAGGATTTGGAGGTGGTGATACCCACTCTGCTTCTAATTGACAGGGGGCTTACATCCCAAAGGGCAGATGGATGGAGCTATCTTGCTTGGAGTTGCAGATACTCTTGGTTCCTTGGGATGAGCATTGTCCATCATCATTTCCTTGTTAGTTGTCCTGGGTGAGTCCAAGAAACAGAAGAGTAGGTATTGCAACTCTGCTGAAATTCTGGACCCAACTGGCACATGGATGGACCAAAGATTTAAGTCTCTATAACATGTATTTATGAAATATAATGCTAATTAAGGGTTCAAATTAAAGGGACAGAAGAGACACATGTAGAGAACCTACAAATGAGTCTAACTCTGTTACACTGGGGAGCATAAATTCCAAAGTAAGGCCCACTGCCAGGGTGCTGAATTCCTGAGCTGTCTGCCCTGCTTATAGTTTCTGGATATCTCTAGTGCCTTCAGGAGCCCAGCTATTTGAGGCACTGTTTACTGTGGCAGTCAATGAGATCCTGCTGAGACTTGCAAAAGCATAACCTCTGGAATGGCGTTCATACTCACTTTGAAATCTCTTAGCCATAAAAATTCATTTGTATTTACCATTTTCCCCTTTTGGTCAAGGTTCTTTCTCCAGATGCATTGCTAGTTAGTGCTTGCTTGTCAAAGAAGAATACATAAGGAAAAGAGGAAATATCTTGAGGTGAATGAAAATGAAAACATAAAAATCAAAACTTATGGAATGCAATAAAGACATTGTTCAGAGGGAAATACATAGCTCTCACTGCTTATATTTTAAAAGATAAAGATCTCCAAATAGTAACCTAACTTCACTCCTAGAGGAAATAGAAAAAATGAGCAAAGTAAACCCAAAAGGAGCAGAAAGAAGTAAACAATAAAGATTAGAGGGGAGGTAACTGAACTTGAGAACAGAAAAATAATACAGAGAATCAAAGAAAGCAAAATTGGTTCTTTGAAAATACCAAAAAGTTGATATATATTAGACCCACAAAGAAAAAAAAGAGAATGCAAATAACAAAAATCATAAAGGGGGATATTACTAATGACCTTACAGAAATAAAAAGGATGATAATAGGATATTAAGAACAACTCTTTGTTAACAAACTAGATAATTTTAAAAAGAGGGCAAATTCCCTGAAACATACTAGTTGCCTCAACTGGTTCAAGAAGAAATAGAAAATTTCAATAGACCAAGAAGAAGTAAAGATCGAATCAGTAGTCATAATCCTCCCAACAAAGTAAAGCTTAGGGCCTTATGGTTTCATGGCTGGCTTAAGTAGACATTCCTACAAAGAAGAACTACCATATGACCCAGGGTTCTACTTCTGGGTACATTCTAAAAAGAATGGAAGAGAAGGAACTTGAACAGAGAGCTGTACAGCAGTGCACATAGCAGCAATATTCATGACAGCAAAAAGATGAAAGCAACCCAAGTGTTTTAGTTTACTAGGGTGCAAAATGCAGATACCATGAAATGGCTGTTTTTAACAGTGGGAATTTATCAACTTACAAGCTTACAGTTTTGAGGCTGAGAAAAATTTCCAAATCAAGGCATCATCAGGTGCTGCTTTCTTCCTGAAGACTGGCTGCCAGTAATCCCAGACTCCTCTGCCACATGGCAAGGCACATGGTGGCATCTGCTGGTCTTTACTTTCTCTTACGGGTTTTGATGCTTTCAGTTTCTTGCTTCTATGACATTCTCTTTCTCCATATTCATCCCATTTATAAGGGAAAGTGAAAGAATGGAAAATAATACTGCAATGCTGCAAGCAAATAGTAAACAAAGAGAGCAAGGCTGGCTAGTTATATAAGACAAAATTAAATCAAACATTGTTACAAAAGTCAAAGACGTATATTACGTATCTATAAAATGGTCAATATATCAAGAACATATCCTAATTATAAATTTATATGCAAGGAACCACAGAGCACCAAAGTTTTATGAACATTAAAAATGAAATATTTGAAGGGAGAAATAGATAGTTCTACCATAATAGTTATAAGGCTCAATTTCCCACTTTCACAAATGCATAGAAGAACTGGACATATGATCAATAAGGAAATAGAGGACTTGAAAAATACTATAAACCAAATACACATTCTTCTCAATCGCACATGGAACATTCCCAGGAAAGAATATATTACCCCCACAGCATATACAGAAACACTGAAATCATAGGTATCTTCTCTCACCAAAGTGAAATAAAACTAGAAATCAACAATGGAAGGGAAAACAGAAAGTTCACAGATATGTGGAAATTGAACAACTTACTCTTCAACAACCAGTTTTTCAGAGATGATACCAGAAGGGAAATTGGAAAACACATTGAGATAAGCAGAAATGAATACACAACATATCAGAACTTATTGGGGGCACTGAAAAAATTGCTGATTGATAGAGAACTCTATAGTCATAAACACCTATATTAAAAAGGAATGACTATCTCAAATCAAGAACATAATTTTACATTTTAAGGAGGTACAAAATTAAAAAAATTAAAAAAAAACAACCAATCCCAACGCTAGTAGAAGGAAGGAAATAAAACTTAAAGCAGAGATGAATTAAAGAATATAAAAACAGCAAAATCAATGTAACTAAAAGTTGGTTCTTTGAAAAGACCAACAAAATTGAAAAACCATTAGACAGATTAATTAAACTAAAAATTTGTAATGAAAGTGATTATATTACTACCAACCTTACAAAAATAAGATGGGTTATAAGAGAATACTATGAACAATTGTACCCCAACAGATTAGATATCGTAAACAACATAGACTAATTAAAAAAAAAAAAAATCATGCCTTCTTTATAATATTTACTCTTAAAAAATGTACTCTTCTGAAAAAAAAAGTTGTAATGCATATTTTTAAGGAGGTATTTTAGGTAATTAAGTATTACATTTTTGTTACTCATATTTGCATGTTACCCTTTGTCTTTCTAGTCTGGTGCAACTAGTCTGGTGACTAGTCTTTCTAGTCTATTATGCAACATTCTTGAGATAAGTCATGATCACTTTAAGCCAGGGCTATGCCTGTGAGGAAATTATACTGGCAAATAAAACAATCAAACATCTGCTCTCTGTTGTTTAAGTTTAGCTTAGAAGAGATGATTTAAAGTAAAATTTACAAGGTTAATTACTGTACATAACAAGAATTAATCAAAAGTACATATTTATACATTAAAGAACATTATCAAGAAAGTGAAATGGCAATCTACAGAATGGGAAAAATAGCTGCAAAACCTATATGTAAGGGTTTAATATCCAGAATATATGAAGGATGGCTACAACTAATCAACAACAACAAAGAATTTTTAAATGAGCAAAAGACATGAATTACAGTTCTACAAAGAAGGTATACAGACTGCCAATAAGACATTAAAAGATGTTTAACATCATTAGTTATAAGAGAAATGCAAATTGAAACCACAGTGAGATATCACTTCACACCCACTATGACGACTATTGTTTATTAAATTGAAAATAACAAATGTCGCTGAAGAAATGGAGGAATTGAAACAATTGCACATTGTTAGTGGGAATGTAAAATGATGCAGCAGAGGTGAAATACCATTTGCAGTTTCTCAAAAAGCACAGAATAGGTAATTCCACTCCTAGGTATATAACCAAAAGAATCAAAAACATGGACTCAGATTCTTGTACAACAATGTGCAAAGCAGCATTCATAATAGCTGAAAGGTAAAAACAACCCAAGTGACCATCTAGAGATGAATGGTTTAACAAAATGTGGCATATACCTACAATGAAATATTATTCAGCTATAAAAAAGAATGAAATTCTGATACATGCTACAACATGAATGGATCTTGAAATAATTATGTTCATTGAAATAAGCAGAGAAACATAAATATTTTATGATTCCACTTACATGAAATATCTAATATGAGCAAACTCATGGAGACAGAAACTAGATTAGAGGTTACCAGGGACTGTGGGGAGGAAGAAATAGGGAGTTTGGGTTTAAATTATTTGTTTGGGGTCCTGAAAAGTCTTCCTTATGTATGGTGGCAAAGGTAGTAACATTGTGAATGTAGTTAATACCACTGAAGAATACACTTGAAATGGGGGGAAATTATATCATGTATACATGTAGAATAAAAAGAATTTATATATATTTTTTTAAGTTGAAGGGGTCTGTGGATGGTATTACAGCATTGAAGCAAAGCTGACTTCCTGATTTGGGGTTTTCTAGGAATGTGTCTTCTTTTGGAGATATATACACTGGAGGAATTTTTCTTAATTGTTTAGTGGGCAGATATGGTAAAATTATAACAACTGGGAAATCTTAGTGAAGGGATTTTACTACTTTGCATTTTTTATACATTTGATATTATTACAAAATAAATCACTTAAAAAAATAAATTCATTGCTACCATGCTACTAAAACATTCAGAGGCCAAATCTACACAAATTCAGTTCAACCAAGTTGTGAGTGTAATTGACCTTTCAAGTCTGGATGTTATTAAGGAGGAGATATGTGACTATTATATTAATAGAACTATGTTTTTGGTGCCTGGATGGTTTGGGGTGTTTGTGGAAAAAATGAGATAAATGTATTAGTTTTTCAAAGGAACTCCTTCCTCTGCTACATGTAAATGGTTGATTGCCATTTACCCTGGTTGAAAGCCAGGGAGAAAGACATGTAATATGTAACCCCATCTACCAAGCCTGGGGCCTGCTACTCCAGAATCTTTTGGGAGTCTTTTGTAACTTGTCCACTGGAAGGTTGCAATATTTTGCATGTTCCTTTCAGAACTGTAAATGCTTTTCCCTTCTCTCTGAATCTCTATCAGAATTGTCTCCAGCAATAGTCATGAATCCGCACAAAAAGTCCTACAGTATGCCAGATTTTGAGCTGGAAAAGCCCTCAATAAAAGGATACTTGGTAAAATACATATTGCTAAAATATTACTTGGAAAAGTAGAGAACAAACAATTTTCTGGGAATAGTAGAAAAAATGAAGTATTAAAAAAAACACTTCAGAAAAGCCACACAAAGGTCCTCTCTCAGCCCCAGGCATGAAGAGAAAACTAATTACTCATGTGGATGCACCCAAGGAGTCCCAGAGCCATGGCACCTCCTTGTGGGTCCATGGGAAAGAAACTTTTCTCCTCCCAGTGGACCCATTGCCAGGGTCACTGGGGATGAACTTGGAGGCATTTACTCTGTGATTTAGTCAGAAAAGTTGGGTTGGCACCCTCTCCTGGCCAGAGGTCCACAGAGGAGGATGCGGGGTTCTGCCTGCTGGTGAAAATGTGCCCCCTCCCCACCCTCTGGCCAAATCACAGAGATTGTATCCAGGGCATTCAGAGCCAGGAAACTGAGCCTGGGTGCAGTGGACTCCTCAGCACAGACAACACTGAAGGTTCAGAAAGAAGGACCTACAGAAAAAGTAGGAACAGGTGAGCCTCCAACCCATGCCCAGACTCCCCTGCCCACACCAGGCCTGGACCCAGGCTTCCATGCTCACACCTAGCCATTTGGACATTACCAGGATAAAGCTCCTAGTGCAGCCCAAAGGGTGTCTGTGACCTCCCACATGATTCCCTGCAGGGATGGTGGGGTGCTTAGCTACACCTTCATTGCACCAACCTTCTGTCCTGACCAGTCAGGAGACAGCCATAGTTGGTTGGTGTATTTGTTGGGGCTCAAGTAGGTTATCCTGTTTAGGAGCACACTTCCAACTGGAAGCATGGCAGGCCCAGCCCACTCTTCCCAGCCCAGGATGCACAGAGCTGCAGGGGCCACAAAAGCCCAGAAGAGGTACTCCTTAAGCACAGAGGGTAGTTGAGTCCCCTCTTCCACAGCCTGCTCCTTGGAACCTGCCCCCAGGAATCCCTGCCAGGTATTCACTGTGTGTGTGTGTGTGTGTGTGTTGTGTGTGTGTTGGTGGAGGGTGGGGGTGTGTTCCATGATGTAAGTAAAGAAACCTCAGTTGTTTTACACTCTAGTAACTTTCTCATGTCTGCTGCTACTATGGCCCATTAACATTGTCCTCAAGGACAATTAACAAGTTAATGAGAATTGCAAAGCTTATTTTACACAGAAAACAAATTTTGTTATAGTATCTGATCCATCCTGAGCTCACTGGAGTATATAATGTCCACATATTTAAGGTGTGATCAAGTGTCTTAGGACCTGAGCTGCCTAACTATTGGTCTCCACCTGTCAATATGTCTGGAGTGTGTCTTAAGCTCTCTGTGTTTCTCTGTCACCACCTATATAATAAAGAGGAGGGAAACTCAGAGGGATACTCTGATGTTCCTGTGGGATCCAAGTAAAGAGCTCAGAATACCTGTGTTCCCTTTTAACTCTTTTTTTTATCTGTTCTGAATTAAATACCCTGTGACCAAGTCTCAGACTAACAATTTGCAGATCAGGGTCCTCCCTTGATTCATTTTGCCACAATTCTTCTTCAGAGTTGTGATTTGTGTGGTTCAACCATGTTTTTCCATTTGCCTCTTTTACAAAGCAAATGAATTCACTTCTCTATGCTACTGCTATAGGTGTGTGAAATTAGACTTTCAATGGGAAGCAGCTGGGAGAGTGGGAATGACTCATTTACATTGAAAACTAATTAGGAAAACCTTACATAGAGTGATGTTGCAGCAGGAGTTTTGTTGGGGCCTTAACCCAGGGCTCAAAAACATATTCTTCTGGGCTTTGGTCCTTATCTCTCCTCTCCTGCCTTTTAACTATGAACTCCAGGATAGCAAGATAATCTGTTTAACATCCTTTTGGGTTGGCCATTCCCAAGGAAAACATAAAGTAAAATGTCTCCCTCCACCTAGTGATTCTCAAATGGTTTGGTGGTGTTTTCTAGATTAGAAAAAGGAGGGGCTGGATATCCCTGGCTGTTGAATATTCTCCTTAATCTGAATCATTGTGGGAAAGCCCTCCCATAGAATGCTACTTATTGATCTTTATACTCTGACTTTGAGAAAAAATGCTGGGGAGGCTGAGGTGGGAGGAGAACTTGAAGGGTGGGGAAGATGTGGAGACCCCATGAACTGGAACCTGGGACTCTGCAAAGCCCTAGAAAGAAGCCAGAGGGGGGCCATGAAACCAAGGTCCCTGCAGGTTCCAAGTCAGAGGTAAGGGAAGATAGGGTGCCAGCTATGATTTTATACACATGAATGTCATAGTTTTTTTAGAACAGATTATTCCAAAGATATAATCTTTGGATCCAAAGATATTTGTGTTTTTCAAAACAGGAGTGGCTTCATGTACCATAATATACAAGATATACTAAATGTACAATATGAATGCACTTTCAAAACACCACTGCAGGGGTCGGATGTGGCTCAACTGGTTGGGCGTCCGTCTCCCATATGGAGGGACCCAGGTTCGATCCCCGGGACCTCCTGGTTAAAAAAAAAAAAAAAAAAACACCACTGCTGCTTTCAGAGCTGAGCCACTTGGGACGTGGCTAAACATGAGATAAGGCACTGTGCACAAATCAGAGATCAGCTCTGTGCTCTTCCTCATGGTATGAAGTCTCAAGATTGTTCTTGATAATTATACTTCATGGCTGATTTTATAGAGCATTGGACAGAGCTGGCACTGAACAACTATGTGGCAAGTTGAAAAAAGTTAATATATTTTATATGAATGTATGTGTGTATATATGCTGGTGTTTTGTGTATCAATCAATCAATATATAAATGAATAAATATGTTATATATTTGTATAAATATATGTGTATAAATATATATGTTTATGCATTTTGAAATAAAAGGGAGTGGATAATTTTTATAACAGGAGTGTTTGCCTCTTTAAGATGAGTAAAACAAAGATCATTTCTATTGATGCAAAGGAGGGATTTGAAATTTTCAGCCTCTAAGTGTAAATGAGGCTAGCTGGACCACCTAAGTCATGCCTAGAGGTTTCTCTCAAGGGTCCTCCTGACCCATTAATAAGAGAAAAGGTGGAAACTCTCCCTGGCATAATGTTATACAACTCAGTAATTACAGCTGCATTGCCTGGATTTCAACACCAGTTCCATCCCTTCTTAGAAGAAACACTTAGGGAAATGTGCTTATCCTCTCTATCCCTCCATTCACTCTTCAGAAAGTGGGATTGATGGTAACAGTGTCCTCCTCAGAAAGTTTGTAAGAATATTAATATAAAAATGCTTAGAATATTCCACTTAAATATAAGATTGTTACTATGATCATTAGTCCTCAAAGCAATCTTGACAGAAGATCACAGTTTACAACTTCTCAGATAAATGAAGGATCCATCTCCTGTGAGCCTCTCAATCCTTTCACATTGGGAACATTCCTTACTCCTAAGGGGCCATTTGCTGCCCTTACCAAAGTTTGTCTCTCTGCCTATTATTTAAATTTCTGTCCTCTATCAGCATCAGATTTTCATGATTCCCTGGTAAATGGACTGGCCATAACCTCCTATCCTGCCAAGATAGGAGAATCTTTTCATGGGACCACTTCAGATAAGGTTTGGCCAACCTCAGTCAGGACGGGTCTTAATCCTATTACAGGAGTCATTTGTAACAGAATGAAAATCAGACAGAAAGAAAGCAACAGGAGCATCCAGAAGCTGCACATCAACAGAACCTGAAGAGAAAGGAGAGACCTGGACACTCTGCAATGTGCCTTGCCATGTGACAATCTAAGGGCCAAGGATCACCAGGAGCCAGGCCCAGAATGCCAGAATTCTGGGAAAAAGCATCACCTTGATGATACCTTGATGTGGATTTTCTCTTAGCTTCAAAACCATGAGCTAATAAATTCCCATTGTTTAAAGCAAACTGCATGGTATTTGCTTGTGCAACTAAATAAACTAAAGCACTCCTACAATAATATTATTTAAACATCTCAATGATCAAATCTAGCTTCTCTTCACTTATTTCAGACACTGTAGTACTGTCTGACCCATTTCTTTGAGGATGTGTTCTTCATTTCTGTCCCTAAAATGTCAGTGACCATACTATCATCTGGGTCTCATTTTTGAGCTTTTACCACTGTATGCTTGTGTATAATGTAAGGGCAAATACAACTTTTAAAAACAAGAAAGTCTTTACTGTTACTGCTGAACATAAGGGAAGATATAACTTCCAGGAAGATGGCAGACTAGTAAGACACGGGTCTTTCTTCTCCTCCAGAAAAGTAGCTAGAGGACAGGATGAAACAGCCCAGAAAAAGATCTTCTAAGGTTTAGGGCACCAGGCAAAGGCTGGACACTGCCCAGAGGAGAAAGGGACAAAGGAGGGAAATTGCCATGACAGAACTGTGAGTTGAAACCAGCGGTTGCTGCTGCCGGCATGATCCCCCACACTAAAGACACTTTAGAATTCTTGGGCCTCTGGGCCTGTGACTACAGACAAAGGGGGATCCAGGGATCTACCACCCCAGAAAGGGGGAGAGAGGGACACAGCCTAAGGTGGACTCATCTTTTGACCCAGAAATTTGGTCTGCTGCATCCTATGAGAACTGCCAGGCTGGGTGGGACCACACAGTGGTTTGCCCTGGGAGCCAGTGAAGGACTGGAGAAATCCAACCCTCAAAATATCCCTTTTCTAGCTGGGACTAATTGTTGAGAATGCCCCAGGAAAGGGGAGAGAGAGGGACACAGCCTAAGACTGACTCAGCTTTTGACTCAAATTTGGTCTGCTGTGTCCCAGGAGCCCTTCCAGGCCAGTTGGGGCTGCACCATTTTTTGCCTTGGAGCCTGCAAGGGGCTAAAGATATACAACCCTCCCAATATTCTCCTCTAACAGGGACTGATTATTGAGGACTCAGAGGGAAGTGGAAATATTTTTGACCTGGGAAAAGGGAGAGGGCTGCCAGAGAAGGCTGAATAACTGTCTCAGAGTAAGTTTGAATCCTAGCCTCCAGACAGGAAGCTCTATCACATTGGTCTGGTCTGTGTTGCAATAAAGACCCAGCAAGGAACTGAGAGCTGCCAAAGAGCACCATCTGCTGGCAGACCAAGGAAGTGCATGCAGGAAAATTAAAAATAAGTAGGAGAGTCTTTTTCCAGCCTCCAAAGCCTCCCTCCCCAACCCCCTAGGAAGCAACTCTACAACCAATTACTGGGCCCAGTGCCCAGTTTTGAGAAACCAGCAGGACAATCCTAAGAGTCAAAAATCAAAGAGCAGTGGTAATACACGGCCTCCTGACACTAAATCCCTACAAAAGAGAAAGAAATTGAGCATCTGAGTAAATTACATCCTAATCAGATGCCTAGATATCAGTAAAAAATTATGAGACATAATAAAATAGAAGACATGGCCCAAGAAAAGGAATATTTCAAAGCCCCAAAAGAGATGCAGAATTTGAAAGAACTAATCAGTGAGATGTGCACAAATTTCCAAAATCAAATTAATAATTGAAAAGCAATATGGTTAAAGAGATAAATAACACCAAGAAGACATTGAGCAAGTGCAAAGAAGAATTTGAAATCCTGAACAGAAAAGTAACAGAGCTCATGGGAATCAAAAACACAATAGGTGAGATCAAAAATACATTTGAGGCATACAACAGCAGACTCAAAATGACAGAAGAAGGAATAAGTGATATTGAAGGCAGAACAGCTAAAATTGAAGAAAGAAAAGAACAGAGAGAGAAAAGAATGGAACAAAAGGGAAGAAACTACCTTCTCCCTCCCATCTTTCTGAGTATTTACTTAAAAAATATATATATATATTTGTAATATCACTTTCTTTGTCCTTTTGAAATGCAAATATTTGAAATGTGTGCACAAGTTTAAATGAGTCTCTTCGAAATTTTACTACACAAGGTAAGAAAGAAAGGAAGCCATTTCTTTAATGTAATCAAAGAAAATTTCTCCCAAGTTCCTGATAAGTGATGAGCATAACATCTGGAGGTGGAGGTTTAGAGGAGTGTGTTCCTGGCTCCAAATGTAACTCTACATCTGGCCATGAAGATATGAGAACTAAGTTGAGAATATGTATGAAATTCATTGTATCTGCTCAAGATTTCTTTCTGTATTTGAATCTCTTCACAGATTGCTTTTGATGCATCACATTTTGCTTTAGTGTTTATTCAATGATAAAATTTTCTTTCTTTTCTACCTTTGTAGAAAGTCTTTCTGGGTTGGGGGATGATTCTGTTTTTATTTATATTTCCCCAAGAGTTACTGGGACCTAAATTAAAATATATCTTGAATTGAAGACATTACCTTCCCCCAAACAAGTGTAAATTACTTCTCCCCCAATTTCCAAATCTTAATTAATGGCTCCATTAGGCATCCAGGAATTAATTCTTAAAACCCCCTTTCAGCACCACAGGAAACCCAATAGAGCATAGTTACTCTTTCTGCACTGAGCACTCTTACCCTTCATCACCTCCCAATCTTAGACACACATATGCCCACCCATTATTCATTTTCCTTCAGTGTCAGTTTAAATGTTTTCCTTCTGAATTCCTCCTTTATCTGAACTCCCACCTATGTTAACCTTTCCATTCACTGTCCAAGTTTTCTTGAACAGAACACTACTTCATTTTCAGGCAATACCTGTATTTTGTCATTATATGTTTATTCATTCACTTCACTGTCTTCCATCTTCCCCATGGAACCAATTGCAGAAAAATAGACCCCAGAATCTTAAAATAAGAAAGGTTCCCTCTAATCATTACATATGAATTAAATTCCAGAGGAATTCCCTTTCAACAATAACCAAATCTGCCCTCAGATAGCCTGCCCCAAATGTCTGCAGTGAGATCACACAATTATCTCCAGATTAAAATTCATTTTCAGAATAAAACAGGTCCATCTCTCCTGGGGAAAATTCTCACTAGTACTCACCTGAACTCAAAGAGTTGGAAAATCCAGGAACTCTGAGTCATTATTGAGGATGCTACCACCACATTCCAGAGTTCAGAGCTTCTTTCTTTTTTTATTTCATTAGAGAAGTTGTAGGTTTACAGAATAATCATGCAGAAAGTGCAGGATTCCCATACACCACCCACCAACAACAACCTGCATTGGTGTGGAATATTTACTACAATTTATGATAGCACATTTTAAAATTGTACTATTAATAAATGTCCATGGTTTAATTTATGGCTCAAAGTTTGTATAGTGTAGTTCCATGGATTTAAAAAATTTATTAGGTTACCATATATACAATCTAATATTTCTTCCTTTTGATCATATTAACATCTATATTTCAGGGCTGTTAATTGTGTTCATAATGTGCTACCAACACCACCATCCATCACCAAAACGGTTCCATCATTCCAAATAGGAACCCTATACATTTTATGCTTTATCCCCACCCCACCTCTGGTAACCTATATTCCAGATTGTGACTCTATGAGTTTGCTTATTCTAATTGTTTCAAATCAAGATCATACAATATTTGTCCTTTTGTGCCTGTCTTATTTCACTCAACATGTCTTCAAGGCTCACCCATGCTGTCACATTGAGACAGGCGAGTACAGTGAAAGAGGGAAGGTGGATCAGGCCCCACCATGTTTGCAGACAACATGGCCTGCAGCCCACATGGCAGTGAGAACCCACCCAGAAAACTCCTGACGGGAAGGCTGCCAGAAATATCCCATGAGACCCTGGCCATATGATCCTATTTGGAGCAAAATCCCATTTGGAATGAGATCCCATTTGGGGTCAAGGGGAAGCCCCTGATACTGTCAAAGAAAAAGCCTCACCATTGGCCCCAAGAGAGCTAACAGGTGGGGCAACCAATCAGAACAGCAGTTGGGGCCCCTCCCCAACATTATGAAGGGGAAGAGTAAAAGTCTTTAAAAAGGCCTAACTTGGGTCCCCACATGTGCATCTTACTCTGCAGCACACCTGCAGTACATGTCTAGGATTGTGTACTCTTGTTTCTTAAAAAACTCTTTACTCCCTTGCTTACCTTATGGCATGTCCTTAAATTCTTTTATGTGACATAAGCCAAGAACCTAGAAGCCCAGAACCCATGTATCAGGAATCCATTCCTTTTTGCAGCCAAATAATATTTCATTGAATATACATACCATGGTATATACCACATTTTTTAATCCATTGGTTCATGGACATGGGGTGTCAAAGCTTCTTTCTTGCTCTAGAAAAATCACTACAGATAGTGCCTCTTTATGCTGTTAATAACTTCATCAGCCTTGCATAAAAAGGGTGCACCCTGTTTACCTTGAATGCCAATGAGGAAAAAATCTAAGCAAAGTATGACCAAAGAAAAAAGTTCCCTCTAATTATGTAAAACATGTATATGCAGATAATGAAAAGAGGTTATATTTTTTCATTCTGTAATTGTTCTAAAATATACAAAAGCAACCTTAATACCCTTTCCCAGAGGTCTTATTGTTTTGTGGATTCTGGTTTCGGGGAGGGGGGCAATACTGTAGAGAACTTTCAGAAAGAAGATTAGTCCTGATGAAGACTTGTAAAACAACCAACATTCTCTCAGGGTTGGAGAATCAATGTTGTTCTGTGTAAGTGCAAATAGTTATGCTGCCAATATATGTTTAATGGAAACCTATTTTTCATGCATCTAGTGTGCATGTACTTTACTATCAAGGAATAAAAATAACATAGAAAACAGATCTCTTTTATTCAGAATTTTTTATGTCATAAAGACTGTATAATCCTGCACGTCTCAAATATTAGGCATTCAAAGGAATGAATTATCCAGTGTCATTACTGATTTGACTATAAATAGACTGTATTTCAACTATTTTTAAATAAAATTAAAAGTTTAATGGTCTTAGAACATCTGCTGAGAGAATTAAAAGAAATTACTTGTAAAGAAAAATCAAGCAATACATATAAATTTTGGATAGAGATATTTGTTTCCAAAGGGAATAGATTTGTCTTTTACTATTTTAATAGTCTCCTGAAATTTTAAAAGAAAAATGTATGCTGTAGTATCTTAGTAGTAAACATTTTTGGTAATAAACTTCAATGTTATTGTTCTTTTATATGTTCCTATGTCTTTCGATACAAATGTAAATATGTCTTTATATTCAAAAGTAATGATGTTTAAAATTTGTTTCTCAGATATTATTGAGCACTGGTGGGCATTTTGCTAGTGGTTGGATATGCAGTTATGAGAAAAAAATACATGTTCTTCCCTTCCTGACTTCAGTATCTAAATATCCAAACAATTGTTTAATTACACATTGTGTTAGTATTTGAACACAAAGTTCAGGATGTTAGCAGAGAAGTGTATCAAAAGAGCTGTGGTCTCATCTGGAGGCTTGGCTTTGGGAGGATCTACTTCCAAGCTCTTTCATCTGGTGTTTGGCAGCATTTAGTTTCTCGTAAAGGAACTGTTGAGCAGAGGAACCTGGTCCATGGATGTTGGCTGGTGTTCTTCTCATTTCCTTGCTAACTGGACCCCCCACATGGATGTTTGCTTCATCAAATCTTACAACTTGAGAGGACAATAGAGTCTGCTAGCAAATTGGAATTCACAATCTTTTGTAACCAATATAGGAAGTGATTAACCTTTCCTTTTACCTATACATTATAAGCTATTCACTAGGTCCAGCCTCAGTTAAGGGGAAGAGATTACACCAGGGTGTGAATCCCAAGCATCAGGGATCTTTGGGAGGCTTTTTATAAATCTGTCTACCATCCTGTTTTTCACAAGCTTTGGTTGACATGGGGTGAGCCAGCAACTAGACTTCCTGCAGACTTCTGCTCAAATGTCAGTTTTTGGCTGTTGTCTGTCTCACTTTAGTTTCATAGTCCTTTCAGTTATCCAAAATATCTTTCATTCCATAGGAATTTTTTGAGAGCATAGTGAGTGTCTTGCATTGAGCTAAGGACAAAATATTGAGCAGTAATCAATATGTGGTCCCAGGTGCTTCAGTCTTTTGAGGGGGAGTATGGTTCTTCTACCTGCAACAACTTAATTTCTGGAGTTCCTGGCAACTCCTGGAATCTGATGAAAGTCCCATCTGAGAAGGCCAGAAAAATTAATTTTTTCTGGCACCATGCATCTCTCTCTATAAAATTTAAAATGTTATTCTTCAGCAATCAAAACTTTGAACTATGTTTTTCCTTCAGTTTAGTATCTCCTTTTTTTATTTGTTACTAGGGGATTGTACAACCCCTTATGCTGGTGCTTTTGGGGAGATGGAAAGACCAGAGGCTGTCTTTTCTGAGAAATTTATTCTGATGTTTTAGCTTTGCTTATTGCAGGATGGAAAGGGTGATAACTGATGAGAACTTCCTCAGCCAAATTCTCATGTGATCTTGACCCCTATTTCCATCCCTAGGTCATCACCACAGTCTGCCATCCTCACCCTGCAAGTATTCTTATTCACTTATGTTTTCCTCTATAGGTGTTCCCTGGTTTAAAAAATTGGACACAGTGAGATCAACTTGAGGTTAGAGGGGGAAAGTGGAAAATTAGAATATTAGTGACAAAGTGAGGGACATGCAGATAAATGAAAAGAAAAACCAAGATTTCTGCACAGGTCCATGATGATTGTGCAGCTAGGACTGTCCTCCCTCTTCCAGCCCATCCCCCACCTCCCCTCTGGCAGTCTGGCTGCCTCTACTTCTACTCCAGGTATTGGTGCTAAGTCAACAACCCCATATGGTGACAAGAGTACAGCACTCCAACATCTAGTCCCTGCCATTCCTTTGGCCCAGTCATAATCCTTTGCCAAACACTCAAGGATTCCCTGTTCTCTGCCCAGACTTTATGCATGTCCTTTGGACAGAATGATGGCTTTGGGAAGAAAAGCTTAATACCTAATCTTCTGGTATAGGTCAGTGTCCATGAGATGCTAGCATGAAAGTCTGTGCAGGAGAGGAGGAGAAAGTGAGTCTGTTGGGTATTTCACATCCCAGTCGTCTCAATCTACACCTGGAAGAAACTGCCTTCTCTTCAGTCTATTCCTTAGATTAAGGCATCCCCCCACCCAATTACCCATTAATCCTGCAAATTAAAATTCCTACAAGCCCAACTCTCAACCTAGCAGATGCTCCAATATTTCTGAGGTGAAACATATTTTCCTTCAGCCAAGATGCTGGTCAAAGGGTCATTTTTAGACTCTTAAAACTTCACAACCAAGGGATGGCATGTAGAAGGCTTTCGTGTCTATCATTATGTCCAGTGTCCCCATAAACACACAATCTGAATAAGAGCAGTTTGCCTCTTCTGTCAACATAACTTCATGAAAGACAAACCCCCTGCACCCTCCAACAGATACTGCCACAATGTAGCCCCTTCTCCTTCAGAGCCCCCACCCCCCTTCATGCTTCACTTGTGAGCCATGTCTGGTATTTGGGGTACCAAGGGTCAGAGAAAGTCCATTTTCCCTTCAGAAGATGATCTAATGACCAGCCCCTTTTTCTCCTATCCTTCTATTCAGATTTAGTGGTGCTGGGACCTCAAGAGGAGCTCAGTCTCAGGGTGAATAAAGGGACAGCTAACCAAGTAAAAACACAAATGGGTTTTCCCACATACAGATATCATTTCCCAGCCTCTGCCGTTATATAGTTGGAACTAGAATCAGACCTCTTCATGAAGTAGCCCCATTGGTATCCTTAGGCCTTTTCTCTGTCATAGGTACCTAGGGAGAAACAGGATTCTTTGTTAAGGCCCTTTACTCTGCTTCCCCTTTTTTTTTCTACCTGGAGACTCCCCTTATTGGATCATAGTGGGTAAAGATGGAGACTCAATCTCTATGAACTGAGCACTGGGGTTACATGGGTCACTGGGGATCCACTCAGAGAAGCAGCAGCACTTCCTTGGGAATTCTGTATTATGGAGAAATGTTAAAGCCACATAATTCATACAAACTCTCCTGGCTAGTGGGATACAGTCATAGGCTGTGGATCCAGAATCTGACTCTAGAGTCTGAACTCTTAATTGTCCCTAGAGTCTGTGTGACTCAGGATGTACCCAAAAATGGAGATACATAGGTTCCTCACTTAAAGGATGTTGTCTGAAGATTAAAATGTGATGATAATTCCACGATACAGACTGTATGATGCAATTAAAACTAAAGCAGCTACAATGGAGAGAACCACAAAAAGCATGCAACTTCTGGGGCTCCTAACACCAGCCACAGATCTCACAGGTTAGGAATCCCCTAGAGAATGTGGAAATGAGAATGCTCATTGAGTGATCTCTCCTCTCTGCTTTGGGTGGACACCAGATGTCTACATTGGTGCCAAGTGTTTCAGAGATCCTGCTATGGTGCAGAAACTTGAACTTCATAAAAGAGTGGTTCACAAAAAAAAGACCAAAACTTATGATGGACTATCAGCTCCATCAGTCAAGGCAGAGTGGTCACTCCAGTGTTACACATCCCTCTGTTAACTCTCAGACTATGAGCTCTGAGGAGTCCAATATCATAGTCACCATGCCCATCTCAGGCAGGGATTACCCTTGTACATTTATTAACATAATTGGAGACGGGCTATTAAGAGGTGTCCAAATAATTCATGTGGATGCCAACACATTCCTCCTTCCCTCTAATATATAACAAAACACCTGATTCCTTCTTATCCTGATGATGAGGGTGAATTAGCCTTCCAAGCTGCTGCCTTCTGTTTTTGCCTGCCAGACCATGAACACAAGGGTCCAAAGTGAACTGGGTGTGTGTGTGGGGGTGGTGGAGTTCCATTTGGCAGCTAGAGCTTGTAGTTCAATGACATTATACTTAGGCCCTTTTCTTTCACATAACTTTTAGATATTACTCAGGAAAGCTGTTTGGAATTTTGAGATGATTTAATTGTATAATTTAGTAATTGACATTTTAACAATGTTGAATCATATTATGTGTGAATGTGGATGTAAACAAATTGCTAAAATTATTGTTTCTTTTTAGGATATTAGGGGAACAATCAATGACAAATCTCTACCCCACATTGGAGGTAGTAGTAAACAATGAGAAAAGTTAATAAAAGAAGATGAAGATGAGAGGGGATAGCTAGGAAATTTGCACTGGAGTAGGTAGGCACAGCTAAACTCTGTCATAAAATCAATGGAGGAAGGGCAAAAAGCTCTCAGAAGGAACTGCTTTGGGGATCTGAAGACCAGGATGGCCTGGGCATTTTCCAGGAGGGTGAGGGATTAAGAGATGAAGAGCTCAATGAAAACCATAAGTTACCAGCCCCCACAGATGGTAATGGCACCCATGCCCCAACCTCAAAGTGAACAGCCTGGATAAAACCTACGGCTCAATGAAGCCACCTGAGAAGGGCACAGACATCTTCCTTGAGGGTGTGGCAGAGTGGAGAGTGGTTTCTCTTCAGTGAGTTTGGCCAGCAGAGCCCACTTTGAATCTCAGCTCTGGCCAGGTCTTAGTTGTGGTTAACTGGAGGTTGAAAAAGACACCCCCATGGTAAGATTCACCAAAAAGCATCATTTGCTGCCAGACCAGGAAAGCTCAAGGAGAAAAAACACTATTTGGAGTCTCTCTTCCCAGACCCCTTGAATCAGATCTGTGCCCTATTAGTAGGATCCAGGCCCTATTTTGGTAACTTCAGCTGGGAAAATTTAAAGACTGATAATAAGTTGAACAAAAATCAAAGAAGAGTTGTGAAACAAAACTACTAGGCAAGAGAGAGAAATTTACTGTTAAAGTAAATTCACCAACATAATCAGATGCGTAGATATCAGGAAAAAATTACAAGCCATACTAACATGAAAGATGGCCCAGCCAAAGGAACACATCAAAACTTGTGATGTGACAAAAGATTTAAGACATCTAATCAATGATAATCACACAAATCTCCTATATCAATTCAAGTAGTTGAAGAATAATATGACTAAAGAAATAAAAGATATTAAGAAGACTGGATGGACATAAAGAACAATTTGAAAGTCTGCAAAGAAAAGTAACCTAGCTTATATGAATGAAAGACACAATGGATGAGATTAAAAATACATTATACCCCACAAATTTCAGCCTGGAGAGCAGGATGATGGAGACACAGAGCCTGCAAATCAGAAGGGAAATCCCAAAGGCCATCAGAATGAAAGAACAGTTATCCAGGCTCACTATGTGCAGGGCCTGACATGGGAGTTCCCAAGGAGACCCTCCCAGGACTGACCTACATGAAGAGATGCTCAGAAGCCTGGACACAAGAATGGGGACTGTGAAGGTACCCTGCAGGATGAATTGTGAGAATACACACTCAGGAGATGGAAAGACCTGAAACATCTCAGTGTCCACAGAAGTTAATGCCCTTGATTTATACAATTAAGTGTTACTAAAAGTGGATGTGTAAGCAAAGCTCAGATGGGCCACAGGAAACTACACACTGAACTGGTCTGATGCCTGTCCTGTCAAGTCTTCATGATGCTGGGTCCTGAGGGAGGCAAAGGATTCAGGGTCAAGCTCCAAGCCTTGCCCTATTCTTGCTCTATTGAGGATGTGCAGAATTTCCTCTCCAAATGCAAAATTCAAGACAGACCATCAGGCTTTCATTTCATCTGCACCAGGGAAGGCAGATGGAGTGGTGAGGCTTTTGTTGAACTCAAATCAGAAGATTATACCAAATGGCCCTGAAAAAGGACAGAGAGACTGGAGGACACAGACGTACTGAAATAGTCAAATCTTTCAGAGCCAAAATTGATGGGGTACTGAAGTACAGTGATGCATTTAGTACTAGTCAAGACAGCTCAAGTTGATACAGCTTGTTTTATAGGAAATGTTCTTCTTTCAGTCTATCCAAGGAACAATGAGTGACTATTATTACAGAAGTTTGTACTTCATGCAATTACTCACAGTTAATAGGCTATCATAATTGAAATTTGAATTGTGCTGTTGGGAGACTGGTGTTATTTAATTGATGCCTTCTCTCATGTGGAGTCTACTCTGTAGCAGTCTCCTTCACACATTTTGTCAACTCCAGATGAGGAATTGCCACCTGTTTGCTATGACTTAGATATTTAAAACACTTAGTGCTTTATAGACTGTGTATTTTTTGACTCAATAAATACAGTTTATTTATTTAATAAACTCAAATAAATAAAGTAAATAAACTTTTCCTAATATTGAAACAAAACCCTGGCAAAACAAGGACTGCACCTGTAAAATAGCACTGTCATATTTTATGGGAATTTAAATCAGGATTCACTCAGATTTAAAATAATATGAATACATATTTGAAAGTTGTAGGCAGTTCTCTTAATATTTTAAAAATTGTCAGGAATTGTAGAATTTCAAAAACCTCTTGAATAGTAAAATGGGGGTTGTGTTTTACGCATATGGTCCCCCTTTAAATAGCACTCAGAACTTAACTTCATTGCTTGCCAGTCTCCTGTAAATGTTTTGTATAATTTTGACACTTTTGTGACTAATCGGTATGATCAATAGTGAAGCAAATTCACAGATAGTAGATTTTTATGTTTAAATGTGGGGTTTGGGAATTCTTGATACAATAAGCTCAAATGATGAAGAGATTGTATGTGAGATCATTTGGGAAATGAACACCATCACTGTTATGCTAATATCAAACACAGAGAGCACATGCCCCTTCTGCCTGGGATATAATAAGGCTATTTTCCCTACAAAGTAAATTGATGACACTGTCTCCTTCTGCCCTGGCTGCTCAGTTTTCTCTGAGGATGAGAGTGGTACATCAACTAATAAATCATTTCATAATAGGTGATAAAACCACTCTTGAAAAAGATTAAAGGCAAAAATGCTCAAATACAGCATTGATGGTTAAGTAGTATAGTCTTGATTGAGTACATTTTCAAAAACAACCTCACCAGGCTTCCCCTCATAGGACATATACATTCCATTTCTGGGAAAGGAGCACTGGGAAATGAAGAGAAAGACCCAACTTCAGGCTTCCATTTTTTCCCTAAATTAGAATCGGAGTCTGAATCTTGTGTACCTTTGAACATGTTTCTTAACACGGCAGTATTTCACCGCACAGAGAAATTTTCTTTTGGCTTCACAGAAGACATGATAAATACAAGAAAATAAAAAAGGTAAAAAGAATTTGAGACTGGCATTTTTATCTGTTTTCTGGGACACAATTCCCTAGGGTGCTTCTGAGCTCAGATGCAGTTATTGTGGGTTCCAGACCAGCCTTTAACTCTGTTCTTATATCTCCAGTGGATAGTTTCCTGTGGAATGAGGACCTAGTTCATGCCTTAAGATGACATACCTTGTCTTAGTTTCCAAATTTAATAGCTGATTTTAATCACCTTATCCAAATACAGGATTACTGAAAGCTAGAAACTCAAGTTAGAGCTTGTAATATAGCCACAGTCTCTTTTCCTTTAAAGGGCTTTCTTCAATTAACCAAGCCCTGGGCTGCAGGTTGAAAACTGAAGAATATCTAAGAACATTAAACAGTAGATCAAATACAGTTTTTTTGTTTATCCTAACCCAGAATACACCTTCATACCATTTGAGAATCACTGACATAGAGGGAGATAGTTTACTTTATGTTTTCTTTGGGAGTGGCCAAGTCAAAGGAATGCCAAGCAGATTATCTTGGTATCTTAGAGTCCATTGTTAAAACTCAGGAGTGGAGAGGAAATTTCCAAGGCCCAGCAGAATATTCTTTTGAATCTTCAGTCCCAGGTGATGGGCCCAATATACTCCTGCTGAAACACTCTGCTTTAATGTGCAAGTTTGTATAATTAAACAAGTTAAATGATTCATTCTTACTCTCACAGCTGCTTTGCACTGTGAATCCTCAGTCTAATTTCACACACATATAAGAATAGTGTGGTCTAGTGATTTCATTTGCCTCATAACTACTACAAAAAGCAAGATGGAAAAACATGAATGAACCCCACAAATGGCACCTCTGGAGTAACAATTGTGGCAAAATGAATTGAATGTTGGTTCTCATGGCAAATTTTTACTCTGAAACTTGCTCAAAGGGTTTTTAAAAATCAGAAAATAACATAAAAGAGCTAAAATGGAGCACAGGTGGTATTCTGAGCCCTTTAATTTGTTCCCACCCCCAGACCTCACAGTAGTCCCCTGAGTCAGGTTCTCTTTTCCCCCTCTATATACAGATGGTGACAGAGAGGCAGAGTGTTTAAGAGCCACTCCTGACACAGTGACAGGTGGAGATGAATAGTCAGACCATCCAGCTCCTAAGACACTTGATTACACCTGGTAACTCCAAAGTCTTGGGGGATGGATCAATTCCCATGATGGAAAGCCTTTCAAGAACACAGTTCAGCTTCTTAGTGTAAAACAACCTTTGCAATTCTAATTCATTTGTTAATTTCTCACTTCCTGGAGACTATGTTCTTTTTTTACTGTAGAGCCAATGAGAAATTCACAGGAATGAAAAACAAAATAGGTTTCTTTGCCTATGCCATGGTGTAGCAGTTTGGCATTATTTATGAATTCCAAAAATAGATATTGGATTATGCTTGTAAACTGGTCTGTTCCTCTGGGTGTGATTAAGTTATGATTAGGGCTTTGATTGGGCCACATCAGTAGGATGTTGAGTCCCCACCCTTTGTGGGCAGGGACTTAGAGATAAAACTACATGGTAGAGCAGAGGAGTTAGTTGGGAGTTTTGATTTGGAGTCCTGATGCTGCGTTTTAATGCTGGAGCCCAGTGAAATAAGCACACAGAGGAGTTTTGTAGTAAGGAAGGAGAGAAATCCCCTGGAAAAGAGATGAGCTGTTCACATGATAGTCTATAGCTGGCCTTGCAGAGGTAGCAGAGGTGCTGAGCCCAGAGACTAGCAAGCCCCAGGAAGAGAGGAACCCAGGAAGCCTGAACCCTCACAGATATTGGCAGCTATCTTGCTCCAACACGTGGCAATAAACTTTGGTGAGGGAAGTAACTTGTGCTTTATGGCCTGGTAACTGTAGGCTTCTACCCTAAATAAATACCCTTCATGAAAGCCAACTGATTTCTGGTATCGTGCATTAGCACCCCCTTTGGCTGACCAATACACATGGAAACTGCCAAAATGAGCACCTGGCAGGGATTCCCTGGGACAGTTTCCAAGGAGCATATGGTGAAGGAGGGGCCTCAACTACCTCCATGCTTAAGCAGCCTCCCTGCTTTGCTTCTGCCATACCTGTGGCTCTGTGCTCCCTGGGCTGAGAGTACTGATTTGGGTCAGCACTGGCAGTGTGATCCTGGACAGGTCACTCTCCTTGAGTCCCCCCAAATTCACCAACAAACTGGATATCTCCTGACTGGACATGCTATGACTGGACAGAGCATTTGTGGGATGGAGGAGGGAAAGACTCAAGCAGGTGGGGCCTCCAGGGGGAATCACACTGGAAGGCAGAGAAACCCATTGTGATTCATCCTGAGCTTTTACCCAGGGATTGGCCAGAAGGTTGAGGGTGATGATGAGGCCCAGCATCCCTGGCCTGAGGTGGACAGAGAAGTCTGGGTCCAGAGCAGAGACTCCCCACTCCTGCTCCTTCTGTGAGTCCTCCCTTCCCAAGGCCTTCCTTCTTGACTGTGCTGAGGAGTCTACTTCACCCACTGGGTCACTGGCATTGAGGAATGAGCACTAGTTCAGTGATTCAGCTAGAGGGCAGAAAGGGGGAGAAAGGGGTTCTCTTTCACCCCCAAACAGAGAGCCTGGAGCTTCCAGCTGAGTGCACAGCACTGTCAGCCTCAAGGGGACACCTGACTGCCTTTTCTAACCCACTGGATCAGACTGCCCTGGAAACATCTCTGGGTTCATTTCTGCAGACCTGGTGCTGCCCACAGTAATCTTTGAGTCCGTCCTGCTAATATAGCATTAAATATCAATGACCAAGACTTATGTAGTTCTCATATATGCAAGGCACTGTTCTTAGCACTTTCTATAAATCAACTTATTTAATCATCTAAAAAAACCTTATAAAGTAGGTTCTATTTTTACCTCCATTTTACGTAAAAGGAAAATAAGATACAGAGAAGTCAAATGACTTGCTCAAAGTCAGAAAGTTAGTAAATGGTAGAGCCAGGAAAAGAAACTGGCTACAGGTTCTTGACTCCAGAAACTATCTCTTAACCACCATACTATACTGCCATGGACTCCCAAGGTCTTCTAAATGTACTTTTACTTGTTAGTCATATTTTCCTTCAACTCTTTGAACTGCTTTAGGAGATTTGTGTGATTAGATGTCTTAAATCCTGTATCTTGTCATAATATTTAGTTTGTTCCTTTGGCCTGGCCATCTCTTCCTGTTTTTAGTATTTCTTGTAATTTTTTTGCTGATATCTAGGCATCTGAATATGTTGGTGAATTTACTTTGACAGTCAATTTCTCTCTCTTGTCTAGTGGTTTTTTTCCCACAGCTCTTCTTTGACTTTTGGTTCAACCTATTATGCATCTTTAAAATTGCCTAGCTTAAATTATCAAAATCAGGCCAGGGGGAAACAGATGTGGCTCAAGTTATTGGGCTTCTGCCTACCACTTGGGAGGTACATGGTTTGGTTCCCAGTGCCTCCTAAAGAAGACATCAAGTTGGAGTGACAGGCAGGCGCAGCAAGCTGACACAAGATGATGCAACAAGAGATACAAGAAGAAAAATATAATGAAGACCCAGTGAAGCAGGGAGAAGGAGTTCCTGGTGCCTCCGAAAGAGGATGGCTGGTGTGTCCAGCTGACATGACAAAATGATGTGACAAGGTGATGCAACAAGACACACAAAAGGAAAAACATAACTAGAGACATAACAAAGCAGGGAATGGAGGTGACTTAAGTGAGCAGGTGTCTCCCTCCCACATCAGAGGTCCCAGGTTCAGTTCCTGGTGCCTCCTAAAGAAACAAAAATGATGAGCAGACACAGCAAGTGTAAACAATGAAGGGGTGGGGAAATGTAAATAAATATAATAAATCTTTTTAAAAAATCAGGCCAGGGACTCACTAATGGGGTACAGATTTTCTCCCAGGAGAGACTTAAATGCAGTTTTTCTCCTTGCAGGTTCCTGACTGGCCAGCAGGTGGTGCTAGTCAGCAAACCTTTCCACAGAGGTATCTCTTTATTTTTGTTTATTTTTTTTTTTTGGGGGGGTGGTTCAAACCATGACTGTTATACTTTATTCAATACAAATATAGTTAGAATTGGTAAAGTTATATATATAATCTGGACATCATGGAGATAACAAAAGCCTTTTACCATTAATATAACCATATATACACACAAACTCACATACAGCAAAAAAGATATCAAATAATGGTACAGAGAATTAAGCCTAAAACAGTACTTCTAGAAGCAGTTTTTAAGGTAAATGAGAGCAAATTCTGTTTTCTCTCAAGTAGGGCTCATGGAGTGTGTGTAGCCACTGTTCTTTCTTCTATCATTTTATGTTCACAGACATAATGTAGAAGTTACACTGAAATAAAAGGTCATGAATACAAGCATGACTATGATATATAAAATATCAAGGAATAAACGTGAAAATGTAAAAATTATTTTGCAAGGTGAAACAGAGAAGAGCTTAGTGCATCTATTTGCAAGTAGAATGAATTGTTTCATCCCAGCTTTCTACTCAATGCAGTGTGAACACGTGAAAATGATAAACCTCTCTAGATTTTTCCTTTTTTTTTTTTTCATTTTATATAATATTTAATACAGACAATGGCTATATATATGCATATATGTTTATATGATATCATATAGGGAATTATACAAATGCATTAAAACGGGGCTAACTGTAAGTTGTCATAAAGTTGAAATACAGTCAACTGTTTGATAGTAGTCATTGAACTGCATCCCAAAAGTGTCCCCACCCAAGCTGTGACACTTAGTCACAATGCTCTGGCTCCTTTCTTAGGACCCTATGGACATCTTCACTATTCACTTAACTCACACCAGAGGCAGACTGACAGTGAAGCAATGAAACTTAGGCTTCACAATCCTCTACTTGCAGGGAACATTTCTGAATTACAATTTCGTATTGACAATGCTGTATTCTTTTTTTTTTTTTTTTTTTTTTTACAATGTTAAATTTTAATTACAAATATAAATTTAAACTATATCTTTTAAAGAACATATTTCCTAGCTCTCTCCACCAAGAGGACCTAGAAATAATGGCATTCCAATTAGAAATAATGACACTCCAATTCCATGTAGCACCCTTGACACCCATATTTTGATTTTTTTTTTTAATATATATAAATATATTTTAAGAGGTGCTTAGATTACCTAAAATATTACATGGAACCCACTGGGATTCTCATGTTGCCCACCTCCCACACCTTCCACCACATCCCACACAAACATCTCCCACAAGTGTGGCCCACCACCCTCAATGGACTTACACATCCTGGGGCCTTGCCACCAACCATAAACCACAGTTCACATTGTAGACCACACTCTCTCCCACACAGTTCTGAGTGGCATGTGCTGATTTAAAATGGCCTACATCCATTGCCATAACGGTACTCAGGACAACCTCCAATACCCAAAGAAGCCCCTGTATTTCAACTGCTCGTCCTCTCCCTACCCCAAAAGTCTCAAGTGGCCACTGGCTCCACCTAATTGTTATAATTTCTTCCATTGCTAGAATCACCATATGTGAACAACAGAATACCATCAAGTCCACTCTAGTCCATAGTTCTTCCCCCAATCCTGAGGGGACTGGGATGGTGATGTCCACTCCAACTCCAAGTGAGAGAGGGCTTATATCCCAAGGATATGTTGGGTGGGATGATTCTGCCTGCAGATGCAGGCCCCCTTCATTCCCTGGGATGGCCATTGCCCATCGTTGTCTCCTTGCCAGGTGACTTGGATGAGTCCATTGAGCTGTAGGGTAGGAGTTGCAGCTCCACCTAGATTCCATGCACACCTGGCACATAGGTAGGCCAGAGGCTCCAGTCTCTGGAAGTATACCTAAAAACTTCAGCATCACATATAGGATTGAATAGAAGGGACTGATGAACCATGTGCAGGGAGGACTTATTTGAGGCCAATTCTGTCACTCTCAGGAGCACAGATTCCAAAATAGAGCCCACTGATAAGGCATCAGTCTCTGGGGCTATCCCCCCTTATATAGGACCTGGGTGTCTCCAGAGCTCTCAGGAGCCCCTCTGTGTGGGGTAATAGGCACTTAGATGTTCTATGAGCTCCTACCGAGGTGTGCGTAAGAGTTACCTCTGGGATGAACTCCCGACTCTCTTTGAAGTCTCTTAGCCACTTGAACTCATTTGTCTTTACCTTTTCCCCCTTTTATCAAGATCTTTTTCCAGTTGTGTTACCAGTTGGCACTTGGTGTTAATCCCTCGTTCCCAGGGAGGCTCATCCCCGGGAGTCATGTCCCACGTTGAGGGGAAGGTAATGCAATTATATACTGAGTTTGGCTTAGAGAGAGGCCACATTTGAGCAACAAGGAGGCTCTCAGGTGGCAACCCTTAGGCACCCCACAACTGCAGGCTAAGTCTCAGTTACCAGAGCAAAGACTCACAAGGGTAGTCATCAATAAAAAGAACACATCAGTGGGTGATCCTCTTTTGACAGACACTGTCCCTGCACTCAGAGAACAATTGCTGCTCCCTTGGAGACTGTGGCAGAGCTCTCCAGGCTAGGAATTCAGATTCCTTCATTTATTGTGTGATTGTCCACCCATCGTGACCATGACCCATCTTTTAATCTTTTGAACGATTTTGTATATCTTTCATGTATATTTGGATGAACTAATTCCCATGAAACCCTCCTCCCAGACACCCCCCACCAATAATCCCCTACAGTACCCATTGTAACTGTTCTGTGATCCAAATCCTCCATGAAAATGTAGTCCATAAAATAATCAAATACACTTACTAGGAAAAAGAAACAACTATGATAAGCTTATATGCAAGAGACAAACATAAGGAAACTCAGGGGAAAAAAAAAATAATAATCAAACAAAAAACAAAACAAAACAAAATATAATTAGCAGATTGGGATATTCTAAAAAATGGGCAAAATAGCACAAGAAATGTCTTTAAAATATATATATATATATATATATATATTCTTTTTTCTTTTTTTCCCTTTCTCTTTTCTTTTTTTTTCCTTCCTTTTATCACTGTGTTATCGGATATCTGGTGTGCCGTGACACCTTCCCCCTCTCAATCCCCATTGTCTCCCAATTTTTCATTAAATTTTCAAAGAAGTTTTAGGTCACAGCAAAGTCACACACGGAGTGCCGGAGACTCCCAGGTACCAAACCACCACCCATTCCCCAACCCATATTAACCCCCCCCCCTTTTTTTTGGATCTTAGCATTGTTATAACTGTTATACAGATAGCAAAATATAGCAACAAAACATTGTCAATGATTTACAGTATAGTTTACAATTTAAATGATACATTTTAATAATTTTGATATTTACCATGTCTTGTGTCCATTACTGTAAGGTAATGAAAAACCTTCCCCATGACCACAAACACCCCATTAGATCTTGACTATTCCCTTCCCCCCAGCCCCCCAGGGACCATGATACCACCCTATCCCGACCCATTGAATGTCAAGATTCACAGTTACATGCCCTGGGAATTTGAACCTGCCCTTCCTAATCCACCCACCCGCAAGTGCTGCACCACCAAACCCAGGAACACCACCACTCATCTGCCCCATCCCCCAACATGCAACCACACTCTATCCCTTTACCATAGATTATGTCCATATGGGTGATGGCTCAAAGCCTGCTCTTCTCTTACTCTCCCTTGTTAACCTATCTTTCAGACAATGGTTCTCAGAGACTGCTCACTTTCCTCAGTTCAAATTAGTGAGGTCATATACTGTTCATCCTTCAGTGCCTGGCTTGCTTCACTCAACATAAGGTCTTCAAGATTCATCCACGTTATTCCATGTGTTAGCACTTTCTTCCTTCTTACAGCTGAGTAATATTCCATTGTATGTATGTGCCACGTTTTGCTTATCCATTCGTCTGTTGATGGGCACCGGGGCTGATTCCAGCTTTTGGCAACGGTGAACAATGCCGCTATGAACATTGGTGTGCATATATCTGTTTGTGTCTTTGTTTTCAGTTCTTCTGGGTATATATCCAGCAGTGGAATTGCTGGATCATACGGAAGATCTATTGCTAGTTTTCTGAGGAACCGCCAAACTGTCCTCCACAGTGGCTGGACCATACCACAGTCCCACCAGCAGTGGATGAGGGTTCCTATTCCTCCACATCTTCTCCAACATTTAGTGTCTCCTGTTTTTTTAATAGCCGCCATTCTGATGGGTGTAAGATAATATCTCATTGTAGTTTTGATTTGCATTTCCATGATAGCAAGCAATGTTGAGCATTTTTTCATGTGCTTTTTAGCCATTTGTATTTCTTCCTTGGAGAAGTGTCTTTTCAGGTCACTTGCCCATTTTATAAATGGGTTGTTTGTCCTTTTATTTTCAAGGTGTAGGATTTCTTTATATATGCAGGATATTAGGCTCCTATCAGATATATGGTTGCCAAATATTTTCTCCCAATGGGTAGGCTGCCTATTTATTTTCTTAATAACATCCTTTGAGGTGCAGAAGTTTTTAATTTTAATGAGATCCCATTTATCATTTTTTTCTCTTGCTGCTCGTGCTTTGGCTGTGAAGTTCATGAAATCATTTCCTATTACAAGGTCCTGAAGATGCTTCCCTACATTATCTTCCAAGGTCTTTATGGTTTTGGCTCTTATATTTAGATCTTTGATCCATCTTGAGTTGATTTTTGTATAAGGTGAGAGATGGTATTCTTCTCTCATTCTTTTGGATATGGATATCCAGTTCTCCAAGCACCACTTGTTAAAGAGGCCATTCTCTCCCAACTGAGTGGGCTTCGTGACGTTGTCAAATATCAGATGACTGTATATGTGAGGATCTATATCACAACTCTCAATTTGGTTCCATTGGTCAGTAGGTCTATTCTTGTGCCAATATCATGCAGTTTTGATCACTGTAGCTTTGTAGTATGTTTTAAAGTCAGGTAGTGTGATACCTCCAACTTCATTTTTCTTTTTCAATATGTCTTTGGCAATTCGGGCCTCTTGCCTCTCCAAATATATTTTGTGGTTAGTTTTTCCAGTTCCTTAAAAAATACAGGTTGGACTTCCGGGAAGATGGCGGACTAGTAAGACATGGGAATCTCTTCTCCAGAAAAATAGCTAGAGGACAAGCTGAAACAGGCCCAAAAAAGATCTTCTAGGGTTTAGGACAGCAGGTGAAGGCTGCACACCACCCAGAGGAGTGAGGGACAGAAGAGGGAAATCGCGACTACAGAACTGTGAGTTGCAAGTAGCAGCTTCTGCTGCTGCCGGCACCCTCCCCCACACTCTTCAGAATTCTCGGGGCCCTGGGTCTGCGACCACACACAAAGGGGGCTTCAGGGATCTGCCATTCCCGGAATGGGGAAAGAGAGAGGGACACAGCGTTAGGCTGACTCAGGTTCTGACCTGAAATTTGGGCTGCAGTGCCCCATGGACCCTTCCACATGGTGATTTGCCCTGGGAGCCTAGAAAGGACTGGAGAAATCTGACCCTCCCAACCTCCCTCTCTTCTAGCCTGGACTAATTGTTGTGGACACCACGGGAGAGGGGAGAGAGAGCCTGGGGCTGACCCTGCTTGGGAGTCCCAGGTTTGGTCTGCCCTGTCTCGAGAGCCCTTCCAGGCTGGGTGGGGCTGCACCATTGTTTGCTTTGGTGCCTCCAAGGGGCTAAAGATAAACAAACCTCCCAATCTCCTCCTCTACTAACAGGGACTGATTGTTGAGGATTCAGAAGGGAATGGAAATATTTCCTAGCTGAGAAAAGGGGGGCGCTAGGAGAGAAGTCTGGAGAACTGTCTCAGAAAGTTTGAATCACAGAACTCTTACCTCCGAGACAGGAAGGTCTATCACATTGATCTGGCCTGTGTCACAACAAATACGCTCCGACCAGGCATTGAATTGAGAGCTGTCAACAAGCGCCATCTCCTGGCAGACCAAGGAAGTGCATATAAGAAAATTAATAAGAGAGGCTTTTTCTGGCCTCTATACCCTCCCTGCCCAAGGCCCTAGGAAATGATTCTACAACCAATTACTGGGTCCAGTGCCCAGTTTTGAGCAACCAGCAGAACAATCCTAACAATCAAGTTTGAGCCAAAAATCAAAGAGCAGTGGTAACTCACAGTCTCCTGCCACTAAAACCCCATAAAAGAGAAAGAGATAGAGCATCTAAGTAAAATACAAACTAACCAGATGCCTAAGCACCAGCAAAAAATTACGGGCCATACTAAGAATATAGAAGACATGGCCCAAGAAAAGGAATACAGCAAAGTCCCAGAAGAGATGCAGAATTTGAGAGAACTAATCAGTGAGATGAGCACACATTTCCAAAATCAAATTAACGAGATGAAAGACAATATAGTTAAAGAGATCAATGACATCAAGAAGTCATTGCGCGAACGTAAAGAAGAATTTGAAATCATGAACAGAAAAGTAACGGAGTTCATGGGTATGAAAGACACAATAGGTGAAGTCAAAAATACATTTGAAGCATACAACAGCAGACTCGAAATGATAGAAGAAAGAATAAGTGATACTGAAGACAGAGCAGCTAAAATTGAAGAGAGAAAAGAACAGAGAGAGAAAAGAATGGAAAAAATTGAGGAGGGGCTCAGAGAGTTGAATGACAACACAAAACGCAAGAGCATACGTGTCATGGGAGTTCCAGAAGGAGAAGAGAAAGGAAAAGGGGCAGAAAGAGTATTGGAGGAAATAATAGCTGAAAATTTCCCAACTCTCATGAAAGAAATGAACTTACATGTCCAAGAAGCACACCATACCCCAATAAGAATAAATCCAAATAGACCTACGCAAAGACACATATTATTCAGAATATCAAATGTAAAAGATAAACAGAAAATTCTCAGAGCAGCAAGAGAGAAGCAAATGATCACGTACAAAGGACGTCCAGTAAGACTTTGTGCAGATTTCTCTTCAGAAACCATGGAGGCAAGAAGAAGTGGTACGATACAATTAGGAAACTGAAAGAGAAAAACTGCCAGCCGAGAATTCTTTATCCAGCAAACCTGTCCTTCAAATATGAAGGTGAATATAAAGTATTCACAAACAAACAGAAACTAAGAGAGTTTGCAAAAAAGAATCCACCTTTGCAGGAAATAATAAAGGAAGCCTTAGAACCTGAAAGAAAAAGACAGGAGAGAGAGGCTTGGAGGAGGGTATAGAAGAAAGAAAAGCAGAAAGGATAACCAAAAGAGTAAAAAGAAAGACAAAAATAAGATGACATATGAAAACCAAAGAATACAATGGAGGAAATATATAGTGCATTTTCAGTAATATCATTGAATGTGAATGGATTAAATTCCCCAATCAAAAGATACAGGCTGACAGAATGGATAAAAAAACATGACCCATCCATAGGCTGCTTACAAGAAACTCACCTCAGACACAAGGATACAAGCCGGCTGAAAGTAAAAGGTTGGAAAAAGATACTCCATGTGAATAGTAAACAGAAAAGAGCAGAGGTAGCTACACTAATATCAGACAAAACAGACTTCAAATGCAAAAAAGTGATAAGAGATGCAGAAGGCCATAATATGTTAATGAAAGGGACGATCCTCCAGGAAGATATAACAGTCATAAATATCTATGCACCTAATCAGGGTGCCCCAAAATATATGAGACAAACTCTGGCAAAACTGAAGGGAGAAATAGACATTTCTACAATAATCGTCGGGGACTTCAACACCCCTCTCACATCATTAGATAGAACAACTAGACAGAAGATCAACAAGGAAACAGAGAACTTGAACAATATGATAAACAAGTTAGACCTAACAGACATATACAGAACACTGCATCCAAACTCAGCGGGTTATACATTCTTCTCAAGTGCCCATGGATCTTTCTCCAGGATAGACCACATGTTAGGTCACAATACAGCTCTCAATAAATATAAAAAGATTGAAATTATACAAAGCACCTCCTCAGATCATAATGGAATGAAACTAGAAATCAATAACAGACAGGAAAAAAGGAACTTCGCAAATGTGTGGAGACTGAACAACACACTCCTAAAGATTCAGTGGGTCAAAGAAGAAATTGCAAGTGAAATCAGTAAATATATTGAGACAAATGAAAATGAGAACACAACATATCAAAACTTATGGGATACAGCAAAGGCAGTCTTGAGAGGGAAATTTATAGCCCTAAATGTCTATATTAAGAAACAAGAAAGAGGTAAACTCAAAGATTTAACTGACCAACTTGAGAAACTAGAAAAAGAACAGCAAACCAATCCCAAAGCAAAAAGAAGGAAAAAAATAATAAAGATTAGAGCAGAAATAAATGAAAATGAGAACAGAAAAGCAATAGAGAAAATCAACAAAACCAAAAGCTAGTTCTTTGAGAAGATCAATAAAATTGACAAACCCCTCGCTAGACTAACAAAGAAAAAAAGAGAGAAGATGCAAATAAATACAATCAGAAATGAAAGGGGGGAAATTACAAATGACCTCACATAAATAAAAAGAATCATAAGAGGATATTATGAGAAACTATATGCCAACAAACTAGACAACCTGGATGAAATGGACAAATTTCTAGAAACTTATAACCAACCTACACTGACACAACAAGAAATACAAGAACTTAACAAATCAATCACAATTAAGGAGATTGAATTCCGTCATCAAAAATCTCCCAGCAAAGAAAAGTCCAGGACCAGATGGCTTCACAGGTGAGTTCTACCAAGCATTTCTAAAAAGAATTAACACCAATCCTGTTTAAACTCTTCCAAAAAATTGAAGAGGAGGGAAAATTACCCAACACATTTTATGAAGCCAACATCACCCTAATACCAAAGCCAGATAAAGATTCCACAAGAAAAGAAAATTACAGACCAATCTCTCTCATGAACATAGATGCAAAAATTCTCAACAAAATACTTGCAAATCGAATCCAACAGCATATCAAAAGACTCATACATCACGACCAAGTGGGATTTATTCCTGGCATGCAAGGCTGGTTCAACATAAGAAAATCAATCAATATAATACACCACATTAACAAATTGAAGGAAAAAAAACACATGATCATCTCAATAGATGCAGAAAAGGCATTTGACAAAATCCAACATCCTTTTTTGATAAAAATACTTCAAAAGATAGTAATAAAAGGAAAATTCCTCAATATGATAAAAGGCATATATGAAAAACCCACAGCCAACATCATACTCAATGGGGAAAGGTTGAAAGCTTTCCCCCTAAGATCAGGAACAAGACAAGGATGCCCACTGTCACCATTGTTATTCAACATTGTACTAGAAGTTCTAGCGAGGGCAATTAGACAAGACAAAAAAAATTAAAGGCATCCAAATAGGAAAAGAGGAAGTAAAACTCTCACTGTTTGCGGATGACATGATCCTGTATTTAGAAAATCCTGAAGTATCTACAGCAAAGCTACTTGAACTAATAAATGAGTTTAGCCAAGTGGCAGGATATAAGATCAAAACGCAAAAATCAGTAATGTTTTTGTACACTAGTACTGAACAATCCAAGGAGGAAATCAGGAGGAAAATTCCATTTTCAACAGCAACAAAAAGACTCAAATACCTAGGAGTTAATTTAACCAAGGAAGTACAGGACCTATATGCAGAAAACTACAAAACAATGCTAAAAGAAATTTAAAAAGACCTAAACCAATGGAAAGACATTCCGTGTTCATGGCTGGAAGAATAAATATCGTGAAGATGTCAATCTTGCCCAAACTGATTTATAGATTCAATGCAATACCAATCAAAATCCCAACAGCTTACTTTACAGAATTAGAGAAGGCAATTACCAAATTAATCTGGAAGGGTAAGTGCACCTGAATAGCCAAAAGTATTCTAAAAGAGAAGAGTAATGTGGGAGGAATTTCACTGCTTGATCTCGAAATATATTACAAAGTTACAGTGGTCAAAACAGCATGGTACTAGCATAAAGATAGACATATCGATCAGTGGAATAGAATTGAGAATCCAGAAATAAACCCTCAACTATACAGCCAACTGGTTTTTGACAAACCTACCCAGCTCACGCTGATGCGAAAAAACAGTCTCTTCAACAAATGGTGTTGGGAGAACTGGATATCTATAACCAAAAGAATGAAAGAGGATCCCTATCTCACCCCCTATACAAGAATCAACTCAAAGTGGATCAAAGATCTAAATATAAAAGCCAGGACCATAAAACTACTGGAAGAAAATGTAGGGAAACATCTTCAAGACCTTGTAGTAGGTGGTGGTTTCTTGGCCCTCACACCCAAAGCACGTGCAACAAAAGAAAAAGTAGATAAATGGGACCTCCTCAAAATTAAACACTTTTGCACCTCACAGGAATTTGTCAGAAGGGTGAAAAGGCAGCCAACTCAATGGGAAAAAATATTTGGATATCACATATCTGATAAGGGTTTAATATCCAGGATATATAAAGAGATGTTACAACTCAACAATAAAAAGACAAATGACCCAATTAAAAAATGGGCCAGGGGGATGGATGTGGCTTAAATGGTTGGGCGTCCGTCTCCCATATGGAGAGACCCGGGTTCGATACCTGGGACCTCCCGGTAAAAAAAAAAAAAAAAAAAAAAATGATCCAAAGACTTACTTGAATAGACATTTCTCCAAAGAAGAAATACAAATGGCAAAAAAACACATGAAGAAATGCTCAACATCACTCATGATTAGGAAAATGCAAATCAAAACTACAATGAGATATCATTTCACACCTATCAGAATGGCCACTATTAAAAAGACAGAGAACTACAAGTGTTGGAGAGGATGTGGAGAGATAGGAACAGTTCTTCACTGTTGGTGGGAATGCAGGGTGGTACAACCACTATGGAGGACTGTTTGGCAGTTCCTAAAGAAATTGAATATAGACTTGCCATGTGACCCTGCAATACCACTACTGGGTATATACCCAGAAGAACTGAGAGCAGTGACACGAACAGACATCTGCACACCGATGTTCATAGCCACATTATTCACCATTGCCAAAAGTTGGAAACAACCCAGGTGTCCATCAACAGATGAATGGATAAACAAACTGTGGTCTATTCACACGATGGAATATTATGCAGCTGTAAGAAGAAATGAAGTCATAAAGCATATGGCAACATGGATGAACCTGGAGGACATTATGTTGAGTGAAGCAAGCCAGACACAAAAGGACAAATACTGTATGAATGCATTACTCTGAACAAAATATATTGTGTAATATATTGTTTGATTAAAAAAAAATGTATATGTATCCATTACATTTAATTGAGAAATGTATATATTGTGTTTACTTTTTAGTTTTTAATTGTTTATGTTTTCAATTATTAAATGTACAAAATAAATAAAAAGAAAGACAATATGGCTAAAGAGATAAAGGAAATCAAGAAGACACTAAGTAAACACAAAGAAGCATTTGAAAACCTGAACAGAAAAATAACAGAGCTCATGGGGATCAAAGACATGATCAGTGAGATAAAAAATGTGAGACAGGCATACAATAGCAGACTCAAAATGATAGAAGAAAGAATAAGTGAAACAGAAGCTAGAACCACTGAAACTGAAGAGAGAGAAGAACAGAGAGAAAAGAATGGAAAAGAAATTGAGCAGGGGCTCAGGGAGTTGAATGATAACATGTAACACAACATATGTGTCATGGGATTTCCAGAAGGCAAAGAGAAGGGAAAGGGGGGCAGAAAAAGTATTTGAGGAAATAATGGCTGAAAATTTCCCAACTCTCAAGAAAGAAATGATCTTACATGCCCAAGCACAGCATCCCCTAATCAGAATAAATCCTAATAGACCTACTTCAAGACACATACTACTCAGAATATCAAATGACATGGTAAATAGAAAATTCTGAGAACAGCAAAGGAGAAGCAAACCATCACATACAAGATACATCCAGTAAGATTTAGTGCAGATTTCTTATCAGAAACCCTGGAGGTGAGAAGACAGTGGTATGATACAATTAGGATACTGAAAGAGAAAACTTTCCAGCCAAGAATTCTTTATCCAGCAAAATTATCCTTCAAATATGAAGTTGAGTTTAAAATATTCACAAACTGGGGGCGGATGTGGCTCAAATGGTTGGGCGTCCGTCTGCCATATGGAGGGACCTGGGTTCGATCCCTGGAACCTCCCGGTAAAATTAAAAAAAAAAAAAAAGTAGCTCTTAAAATATTCACAAACAAACAGAAAATAGGAGAGTTCATAAAAAAAAAGAATCTGCCTTTGTAGGAAATCCTAAAGGGAGCCTTACAGCCTAAAAGAAAAAGACAGGAGAGAGAATATTGGAGGAGAGTATAGAAGGCAAGAATAGCAGAAAGGATAATCAAAAGAGTAAAAAGAAAGTAAAAAATAAGTTCTGACATATGAAAACCAAAGAATAAAATGGTGAAAATAAATAATACATTTACAGTCATATCATTGAATGTGAATGGATTAAACTCCCCAATCCAAAGATATAGGCTGACAGAATGGATAAACCAGCCAAAAGGGAAAGGTTAGAAAAATATACTCCACACAAACAGTAACCAAAAAGGACAGGGCTAGGTATACTAATATCAGACACAAAAGAATTTAAATGCAAAAAAGTTATGATATATAGAAGACTACTATATATTAATAAAAGCAACAATCCATCAGGAATAAATAACAGTCATAAATATCTATGGACCTAAACAGGGTGTCCCAAAATACATGAGGCAAAACTGAAAGGAAAAATAGACATCTCTACAATAATAGTTGGAGACTTCAACACACTACTCACATCATTAAGTAGAACAACTAGACAGATCAACAAGGAAACAGAGAACTTGGATAATATGATAAAAAGAGCTAGATCTAGGAGGCATATAAAGAATGTTGCATCCCAAATCAGTGGGTTATACATTTTTCTAAAATGGTCATAGATCTTTGTCCATTATAGACCACATATTAGGTCACATGGCAGGATTCAATAAATATTAACATATTGAAATTATATAAAGCACCTTCTCAGATCATAATGGAATGAAACTGGAAATCAATAATAGAGGGGAAAGGGGAAAATGTGTGGAGGCTGAACAAGACACTCCTAAACAATCAGTAGGTCAAAGAAGAAACTGTAATTAAAATTTGTAAATATTTTGAGATGAATGAAAATGGGAACACAAGTTATCAAAACATATGGGAAACAGTGAAGGCTGTGCTGAGAGCAAAATTTATAGCCTTTCTCCTATATTGAAAGAGGAGAAAGAGCTGAAGTCAAAGATCTAACTGAATAACTGGAGAAAATAGAAAAAGAAGAGCAAACCATTCCCAAAGCAAACAGAAGGAAAGAAATAGTAAAGATTGGAGCAGAAACAGTTGAAACTGACAACAAAAATCAATAGAGAAAGTCAACTAAACCAAAATCTGGTTATCTGAGATGAATAAAATTGACAAACCCTTAGCTAGACTAACAAGTAAAAAAGAAAGAATATAAAATAAACTCAGAAAAGAGTGGGATAATTTATGACTAACCCCACAGAAATTAAAAGGATCATAAGTGGATATTATGAGAAACTCAATGACAACAAATGAGACAAGCTAGATGAAATGGACAAATTCCTAAAAGTACATATACAACCTACACTGATGTTACAAGAAATACAAGAACTTAACGAATCACATTTAAAGAGATTGAATCAGTCATCAAAAATCTCCCAACAGGGAGCAGATGTGGTTCAAGGAGTTGAGCACCTGTCTCCCATATAGGAGTTCCTGGGTTTGGTTCCCAGTACCTCCTAAAGAATACAAACAATGAGCAAACATTAAGAAAAAAAAAAAAAAAAAAAAAAAAACAGACAATGAGCAAAAACAACAAACAGACAATGAGAAAAAAAATAATGAGCAGACAATGAGCAAAAACAAAAAACTAAGCAGGAAGCAGATGTGGCTCAAACATTTGAGTGCATGTCTGGGGAGGTCCCCAGATCAGTTCCTGATGCCTCCTAAAGAAAAAGCAAGCAGACTATGAGGAAAAACAATGAGCACAAACTCAAGCAAAAAAAAAAACAAAAACAAAAACAATAAGCAAACAAAAAAGGAAGCTATCTCAGTGCAGGGGGAAACTCCCAACAAAGAAATCTCCAGGACCAGATGGCTTCACATATTAATTCTACCAAGCATTCTGAGAAGAATTAACATCAATCCTATTTGAACTCTTGCAAAAAATTGAATAGAAGGGAAAATTAACCAACATGTTTTATGAAGCTAACTTCACCTTAATATCAAAGCCAGATAAAGATAGTACAAGAAAAGAAAATTACAACCCAATATCTCTAATGAACATAGATGCAAAAATTCTTTAAAATATACTTGCAAATAGAATAGAACATATCAAAATACTTATACAACAAAACCAAGTGAGATTTATTCCTGGTGTTCAAGGGTGGTTCAACATAAGAAAATCAATTAATGTAAAACACATTACTGCATTGAAGGGAAAAAAAAACACATGATCATCTTGATTGATGCAGAAAAGACATTTTTAAAAATCCAACCTCCTTACTTGATAAAAACACTTTGAAAGATAGGAATAGAATGAAAAGTCCTCAATATGATATAGGGCATATATGAAAAACCCACAGCCCACAACATACTCAATGGGGAAAGGTTGAAAACTTTCCTTCTAAGATCAGGAAAAAGACAAGGATGCCCACTGTCACCAGTTATTCGACATTGTTCTAGAAGTTCTAGCTAGAGCAATTAGACAAGGAAAAAAATAATAAAAGGCATCCAAGAATTCTGAATCCAGAAAAGGTGTCCTTCAAAAATGAAGGAAAGTGCAAAGCCTTCACAGACAAAAACAAAAACAACAACAAAACTGACAGAATACATTACTAAAAGACCAGAATTACAAGAGATACTAAAGGGAATGCTGCAGCCTTAAAGGGAAAAACAAGGGCAAGAGACTTGGAGAAGAGTGTAGAAATGAAGAATATTAGAAAAGGTAAAAAGATAGAGTGTAATATGATATGACAACAGAATGTCAAAGGTTAAAATCAATGATGTAAGTAATGCCATTACAGTTATAACATTGACTGTTAATGGCTTGAACTCCCCAATCAAAAGGCATAGACTGATAGAATGGATAAGAAAATATATGAGCCATCTATATGTTGTCTACCAGAGTCTCACCTCAGACATAAGGACATAACCAGGTTAAAAGTGAAAGGTTGGAAAAAGATATTCCATGCAAATAGTAACCAAAAAAAGCTGGAATAGCAATACTAATATCAGACAAAATGAATTTCAAATTCAAAATTGTTATAAGGGATGAAGAAGGTCATTATCTATTAATAAAAGGGGCAATTTAATAAGAAGAAATAACTATTCTAAATATTTACACACCTAATTTCAGTGCCCCAAGATACATGAGGCACACATGGCAAAGCTGACGGGAGAAATAGATATCTCTACAATAATAGTTGGAGAGACAATACACCACTCTCAGTACTGGATAGAACATCTGGATAGAGGATAAATAAACAGAGAGCTTGAATAATATGATAAATGAACTAGACATAACAGACATCTATAGAGCATAGCACCCCAAAACAGCAGGATATACATGCTTTTCACATGCTCATGGATCCTTCTCCAAGATAGACCATATCTCACAAGACAAGTCTCAATAAATTTTAAAAGATTGAAATCATACAAAACACTTTCTCTGATCATAACAGAATGAAGCTGGAAATCAATAATGGACACAAAAATGGAAAATTCATAAATATATGAAGATCAAACAACACATCATTAAACACTCAGTGGGTCAAAGAAAAATTACAAGAAAATTCAGCAAATATCTTGAGATGAATGAAAATTGGAACACAACATATTAAAATCTATGGGACAATGCAAAGGCAGTGCTGAGAGGGAAATTTATAGCACTTAATGCTTACACTAAAAAAGAAGAAAGAGCTAAAATTGAAGATCAACTGCACACCTGGAGTAAGTAGAAAAAGAACAGCAAACTAATCCCAAAACAAACCAAAGGAAAGAAACAGTAAGGATCAGACACAAATAAATGAAATCGAGAACAAAATAACAATAGAGAGAATCAACAAAACCAAAAGTTGGTTCTTTGAGAAGATAAAATCAGCAAACCCTTAGCTAGATTGACAAAGAAAAAAAAAGAAGACACAAATGAATAAAATCAGAAATAAGACAGACATTACCACTGACCCCATAGAAATAAGAGTGACCATAAGAGATACTATGAACAGGTGTATGCCAAAAAATGAGAAAAATGTAGAGGAGATGGGCAAATTCCTGGAAACACATGAACCATCTACACTGACTTTAGAAGAAATAGAAGACCTCAACAAACCAATTACAAGTGAAGAGATTGTAACAGTCATCAAAAACCTCCCAAAGATGAAAAGACTGGGACCAGATGGCTTCACAGATGAATTCTACCAATCATTCAGAGATGAAATAATACCAATCTTGCTCAAGCTCTTCTAACAAATAAAACAGGAAATAATGCTACGAAACTCATTCTATGTAGCCAACATCACCCTAATACCAAAACCAGATAAAGATACTATGAAAAAAGAAAATTACAGACCAATATCTCTAATGAATAAGGCTGCTAAAATCCTTCAAGAAAATACTTGCAAACAGAATCCAAAAGTACATTGAAAGAATTATTTACCATGAACAAGTGGGTTTTATCCCAGATATGCAAGGATGGTTCAACACAAGAAAAGCAATTAGTGTAATAAACCACATTAATAAGTTGTAGAAGAAAAACCACATGATCCTCTCAATTGATGCAGAAGAGGCATTTGACAAAATAGCACCCTTTCTTGATAAAAACACTCCAAAAGATAGCAATAGAAGGAAGCTTTCTCAATATGGTAAAGTGCATATATAAAAAACTTACAGCTAGCATTTACTCAATGGTGAAAGACTGAAATTTTTCCTGCTGAGATCAGGAACAAGACAAGGATGCCCACTGTCACCACTGTTATCCAATATTGTGCTAGAAGTTCTAGCTGGAGCAATTAGGCTAGACAAAGAAATAAAAGGCACCCAAATAGGAAAGGAAGAGGTGATACTTTCACTACTTGCTAATGACATGATCTGATATATAGAAAATCTTGAAAAATCCCCAACAAAGCTACTAGAATTAATAGATGAGTTTAGCAAAGTGGTAGGATACAAGGTTAATATGCAAAAACCAATAGCATTTCTGTACACTACAGATGTGCAATCTGAGGAGGAAATCATTTTAAAAAATCCATTTATAATAGCAATTAAAACAAATATTTAGTTATAAACTTAACCAAGAACATAAAGGACTTGTATTCAGAAAACTACAAAACATTGCTAAAAGATACTGAAGAAGACTTCAATAAAAGGAAGGACATTCCATGTTCATGGATTGGAAGGCTAAATATTAAGATGTCAATTCTACCAAAAATTATTTACAGATTCAAAGAAATCCCAATAAAAATCCCAACAGCCATTTTTGCAGAAATAGAAAAGCCAATAATCAAATTTATTTGGAAGGGTAAGGGGCCCTGAATAGCAAAAAAAAAATGCCTTTAAGAAGAAGGAACTTGCAGGACTCTCACTTCCAGACTTTAAAGCATATTACTTAGCTACAGTGGTAAAAACAGCATGGTAGGGGCATAAGGACAGACACATTGACCAATGGAACTGAATCAAGAACTCAGTAACTGACCCTTACATCAACAGTCAAGTGATTTTTGACAAGGCTGTTAAACCCACCCAGATGGGCCAAAACAGTCTATTCAACAAGCAGTGCTGGGAGAACTAGATAACCATATCAAAAAGAAAGAAGACCTCTATCTCACACCTTATACAAAATTAACTCAAAATGGATCAATGACTTAAACATAAAAACAACAACCATAAAACTTCTAGAAGAAAATGTAGAAAAACATCTTCAAGATCTTGTGGTAGGTATGAGTTTCTTAAACCTTATGCCCAAAGCACAAGCAACAAAAGAAAGAATAAATTCAACAATTTGCACCTCAAAGGACTTTTTCAAAAGGGTGAAAAGGCAGCCTCAATGGTGTGGGAACCCTCTGATTTTTACATCTAAGAAATAGCTTGGGTGACTGTTTCCTCTGCCCACACAGAGAAATCACCACTCCTGTTTATCTTATCTCCCTTATCTCCCACCTTATCTCCTCAGTATATCACTAAATGCTTCTGTAATCTTGAATCTTGCTTCCCCATTATCAGCCTGGAATTCTTATGAGATTATTTACACCCCTCATGTGCACCATACCTGCCTGCTCCCCTGAACTTTCACCCTGACCTTGACAGTGAAAAAATCCTGAATAAAAACTGTGCTGGGGATCAGCTTGAGAGAGGATAGTTTCTTCAGCTGTTCTCCCCCTAACCTCTCTCAACCTCCATGTTCAGAGTAATTTCATTGTGCCATTGCAGGCTCTGCCAGACAGACCCCAGTAAGACTTTGCAGGATGGATTCCTGCAAGTGGTGACCCTGACATGATTTGGACCAGTGGCACAATTGGCACATCAAAGGGATGAAATTTGATGTGCCAATATCATCCCAAAGGCAAGGGAACAGCAACACCCACTCAGGATAGTTGCCTACATGTCAAGAATAGAGTCAGGGGTATTATCTATTTCATCATGGGTTCAGGACCCTCAAAAGAGCCAAAGATTTTTGTTAAAATCATTCAGCAGTTACTAAAGGCAGCTAACTCTATGGTAAAAGAAACTCAACTATTCACTTTATTAAAGTTAGTCCCATGGTTTCCCAACAAAGGAATGTTAGGCTTAAGACTTAAATTTATGGGAGCAAGTAGGAAAAAATCTAAAAAGAAAATATGAACAGGGAGAGAAAATTCCCACCTCCACTCTTATAACCTGGAGCCTAGTAAAAATAGCTTTATGCCTCCTTTACACCCCTTCCTGGCCCACTGCTCCTCCAAAGGAGTCCCCACCAAAAAGTCCTTTAGCTTTAGACAAAGAGGAAGCCCTACTTCTTCCTCCCCCCTCTGCCTCCTTCCCCAGCTCCTCTTAAAAATCCACAATTCCTAAGGAAGAAGAAACTTAACTCCCACTTCCTCCTCCCCCACCCTCAGTCTTCTTTGAAACTCAGACACCTCAACCTGCTATGAAAAAATGCTTAAAAGAAGCCATAAAGCTAGGAAAATGTCATGCCTTTCCTGTAACTCTCCAAAATGGACAGCCACAGCATAATTCACTTCCCTATGCAGTTTTTAAAGAGCTGCATAGGGAAGCGGTTGTGGCTCAATCAGTAGGGCTCCCGTTTACCATATGGGAGGCCCTGAGTTCGGTTCCTGGGGCCTCCTGGTGAAGGCAAGCCCGCCCGCACGGCGTGGTTAGCTGACCCAGCGAGCACAAGCAGCAAGGGGGGGATAAATGAATGAATAAATAAAATCTTAAAAAAAAATAAAAATAAAAAAAAAAATAAAGAGCTGCATAAAGGCATTACTGAAAATGGGCTCCATAATTCCTTCACAAAGGGATTTTGAACGCCATTGCTAATGCCTATCATATGTGCCCCCGGGATTGGAAAATTCCTGTAAAAACTATTGCTGCCACAGCTCAATTTAGTGTTTGGCAACTAGAATAACAAAAGGGCTGCTCTCAACAGGCTGAAGTGCTGAATAAAGCCCTTATCAATGAAATCATGCTTGTAAGAAAACATTTGGGCAAAAAGTTAACTGAGATAAGGAAAACATTCCCGCAGCTGCTCTGTAAAACCCCCTACTGCTTATATGATAATGTGGCTGTGGGCTGGTAGGGGCTGATAAAATTAAACCACTGGGAGAGTAGGAAAACTTGCAACACAATTTCCAAAAAAAATTCTCAAAAGCAGTAAAATCAAAGATGTATGTTTCTATTGATGTATTGTAACTCGTTTTGTGTTTGTCTGTTTGTTCAGTGTCAGTGTATAGTTTGATACCTCCAGATGGTAACATTAAATTGATAAATGAAAATCATTAAAAGAGCTCTGCATCTATAGAGATGATCATGTGATTTTTTTCTTTCAGTTTGTTTATGTGGTGTATTACATTGATTGATTTTCTTATATTGAACCATCCTTGCATACCTGGGATGAAACCCACTTGGTCATGGTGTATAATCCTTTTGATATGTTGTTGAATGCGATTAGCAAGTATTTTGTTAAGGATTTTAGCATCTAGGTTCATTAGAGAAATTGGTCTGTAATTTTCCTTTCTTGTGGTATCTTTATTTGGTTTTGGTATTAGAGTAATGTTGGCATCATAGAATGAGTTAGGTAGTGTTCCTTCTACTTCTATTTTTTGGAAGAGCTTAAGTAGAATTGGTGTTAGCTCTTTCCGGAATGTTTGGTAGAATTCAGCTGTGAAGTCATCTGGTCCTGGACTCTTCTTAGTTGGGAGGTTTTTAATGACTGAGTCTATCTCTTTACTTGTAATTGGGCTGTTGAGTTCATCTATTTCTTCTTTCATCAATGTTGGCTGTTTGTGGATTTCTAGAAACTTGTCCATTTCCTCTAAATTGTCATTCTTGTTGGCATATAATTTTTCAAAGTATCCTCTTTTGATACTCTTTATTTCTGTGGGGTCAGTAGTGATATCACCTTGCTCATTCCTTATTTTATGTATTTGCATCTGTTCTCTTTTTCTTTGTTAGTCTGGCTAAGGGTTTGTTAATTTTGTTGATATTCTCGAAGAACCAGCTTTTGGTTTTGTTTATTGTTTCCAGTGCTTTCTTATTCTCTATTTCATTTAGTTGTGCTCTAATCTTTATTATTTCCTGTTTTCTACTTCCTTTAGGTTTAGTTTGTTGTTGTTTTTCCAATTCCTCCAAGTGTGCAGTTAGGTCTTCAATTTTAGCTCTTTCTTCTTTTTTAATATATGAATTTATGGCTATGAACTTCCCTCTCAGGACTGCTTTCGCTGCATCCCATAGGTTTTGATATGTTGTGTTGTTGTTTTCATTAGTTTCAAGGTAGTTACTGATTTCTTTTGAAATTTCCTCTTTGACCCACTGTTTGTCTAAGAGTGTGTTGTTTAACTTCCATATCCTTGTGCCTAACCTGTTTCTCTGGCCCTTATTGATTTCCAACTTCATTCCGTTGTGGTCAGAGAAATTACTTTGTATAATCTCAATCTTTCTGAATTCATTGAGTGTTGTTTTGGGGCCTAGCATGTGGTCTATTTTGGAGTATGTTCCATGTGCACTGGAGAAGAATGTAAATCCCGCTGTATTTGGGTGAAGTGTTCTGTATATGTCTATTAAGTCCAAATCTTCTAATGTATTGTTGAGTGCCTTCGTTTCTTTATTGATTCTCTGCCTAGATGTTCTGTCTAATGATGATAGTGGTGTGTTGAAGTCCCCTGCTATAACTGTAGAGGAATTTATTTCTCCTCTTAGTTTTTCCAGAGTTTGCCGCACGTATTTTGAGGCACCTCGATTAGGTGCGTAAATGTTGATGATTGTTCTCTCTTCTTGAGAGATTACTCCTTTTACTAATATGTAGTGTCCTTCTTTGTCTCTTACAATAGTTTTGCATTTAAAGTCTATTTTGTCTGATATTAGAATAGCTACTCCTGCCCTTTTTTGGCTATTGTTAGCTTGTAAAGTGGTTTTCCAGCCATTCACTTTCAGCCTCCTTGAATCCCTAGGCCGAAGGTGGGTTTCTTGTAGACAGCATATAGATGGATCATATTTTCTTATCCATTCTGCCAATCTGTGTCTTTTGATTGGTGAATTTAATCCATTAACATTCAGTGTTATTACTCGTAACGAATTTCTTACTTCAGTCATTTTTTCTTTGGGTTAATGTATGTCATATGTTGTTTTGTTTCTCTCTTTGAGTTTTCAGTTGTTTTTAAACTCTCCTCCAACTCTCTCTCCTTTGTTTTTTCCTTTCAATTTGTAGAGATTCCTTTAGTATTTCTTGAAGTGCTGGTTTCTTCTTGACATACTCTCTTAACTGCTGTTTATCTGTGAATATTTTGAACTCTCCATCATTTTTGAATGCCAATTTTGCTGGATAGAGAATTCGTGGCTGGAAGTTTTTTTCTTTTAGTGTTTTGACTATGTCATACCACTGTCTTCTTGCCTCCATGGTTTCAGCTGAGAAATCAGCACTTAATCTTATTGTGCTTCCCTTGTATGTGATGGTTCTCTTTTCTCTTGCTGCCTTGAGTATTTTCTCTTTGTCTTGAGCATTGGACAGTTTGACAAGTATATGTCTTGGAGTTGGCCTGTTGGGATTTATACTATTTGGGGTGCGCTGTGCTTCCTGGATCTGCACATCCATCTCTCTCAATAGAGTTGGGAAGTTTTCAGCCATCACTTCCTTCAACACTCCTTCTGTTCCCTTTCCCTTCTCTTCTCCTTCTGGGATGCCCATAATGCGTATGTTTGTGCGTCTTGCATTATCGGTTAATTCCCTGAGACCATACTGGATTTTTTCTATCTTTTTGTCTATCTTTTCTACAATCTCTTTGATTTCAACTGTATTGTCTTCCATATCACTAATTCTTTCCTCTGCCTGTTCAATTCTGTTCAAATGGCCAAAAATTTAAATAAGTGCTTATGTTAAAAAATAAATATGGATAATAATTAAAATAATAAAAATATTTAAAACCAAATTGAATCATTATTCTGACAAATTTGTTTATAGTGTTCATGGTAATTGTATGTTGTAAAAGGTTTGCTTGGAAACAGTTTCCAAAATCATTTTGGTAACTTATATATAGAAGGTATATAGAATGTGTTTTTATTATTAAGGAAAAGGAGAGTAATTTTGTCCTAAAATAAAACAACTGGTTAAGAAAGAGCAAAATGTGGAACAAAACCTGAATGAATACAGAAAGTGCAGAAGGTGCGCAGAAACAGAATTTTTGTCATCAGAGTTAAGTAAAATCTGATGTGTTTATCTATAAAGTTTTAAAGGCTTTAATATCAAATAGTATACTGATACAAAATTTTTTGTAGTCGGACTTAAGTAAGATCTGATTGGTTTATTTATAAAGTTTTGAAGGCTTTAGTATCAAATAGTGTACTGATAAAAAGTTAAAATTTTGTTCTTTCTCAAAGTTTCTTAAATCATTGGTCTGTTTTAGTAGTAGTTTATAAAGAGTTTTTCTCCTGAATAATCAGTATACAAAAAAGAAAGTCTGTTTTATCAAAATAGCTTCTTGTACTTTAACTTTATCGTTACCTTAGAGAAATAAGTCTTACCACTTTTAAAGTAACATAACATTCAAACCTCCTTTCTCAAAGTCAAATCCTGAAAAGTAGCTTTTTATTTCAAACTATTGCAAAAGATTTGCTGTTTTGCCCTGAAAAAAGTAAAGTAATAAACTAGTTGAGTTTATTTCATATGCTATAGTCTAAATGGAAAGTATCTGAAATTGTTCTAAAATTAAAAAGAGATTCTTTAACCCTCTGTTAATTAAAGTTGTACAAATAAAAGCTACATATGAATACTTAAAAAGTGTATAAAATTCCTAAACATTTGACAATGTTTATATGTCACAAAAACAACCCCTGTGCCTGAAAATCAAGAGGTGGATGCTTTAACTCATGTTCATCTGATTTACCCCAGCTCTGCTAAAGAAGCAGCTCTATAGCTTCAGAAAGAGAGCAGCCATTAGGGGCTGCCAGGGATAGTGCATAACAGTAAATTATGGTAAATTAAAATAACACCACTATGTACCATTCCCAAATATTGCTAGTTTGTTGCCAAAAAATAATATCCAGTTATGTTACTATCGCTTTGTTTTGGAACTTGCTAAGTCTTTCTTTAGTATCTCCTTAGGCAAATCAAGCCAACCTACATTCCTCTTCTAGTAAGAAAGCCAGCAATAAACCAAGTTTAAATTCAACACTGTAAGTTACAGCCCCAGTTCCAATTAAAATGCTAACAGCAGGACCAAGGTGGGTATTAAGATTGCAAGTTAATTTGCTGCCCCACATCCCAAATAAAAACAATAATTTGGTGTTGCCTATGCCTCAAGCTATACAACACAGAGAAAATAAAGTCATTTTAATCATGCTACTAGACTATATAACCTCACTGGTTAGGAATCTTAACCTATAAGAAATAAAAGTTTATTCATTGAATGTTTACTAGTTAAAAGTCTTATTATTATTTGTTGTTATATGATATACTATAATCATGAATTATGTATAAAATGCTTAAATACTAATCAAAACTTTAATAATACAATACATTACATACCTAAGTAATTTTACAACTTGTAAGTTACACATAAATATATATTTTTGAATGTATATGTAAATCTCTTCTTCTGAGTTTAAACAATCCTAAAACCGAATGTATTAGGAAAAAATTTAGTGGGTGTTATTCAAACCTAAAAATGAAACATCATGCAAAAATTTTGTTAATCAACAAACCAATGCCTTGCTAGCCAGCACTTTTTGTATTTCAAGAAAAATAATGAGAACTAAAACAGTAAGCATATCAGGGATGTTTTGTAACAAATAAAAAGAGATAAAGTACATTCCAAAAGGTGTTGTGTTCCTCCCTGGGAAAGCTGGCCACTTTCTCAAAGACTAATGCATAATCCTTGGAATGTACTGCCCAAGGAGTGTTGCATCCCTTCCTGAAGAGGCTGGCCACGTCCTCGGGAATTAACACAGTGCTTGTGAATTGGCATCTATAATATCAAGTTTATTAATCCTGAACACAGTAAAAAAGATAGTCCCTAGTCAGACCCCTTAAAGTCCCACCCTAGGAAAAGGTGCCCTGCACAAGGGTTTTCAATCAAAACTCTAGTATCAGTTACTAATTCAAAATTTCCCAACCAAAAGCTAAATGTTAGTAGGTTCATTTGTAAAACTGCTCTATTTATCTAACATTCTATAACTCTGTTCAATATTAATTTAAACTTTTAATTGATTATGTTATTCTTGTTTCTCACTCTAATTATCAGTATAAACTTATTAAAGCTAGATATACATACTACATTTATCTTGTATCTATCCAGAACTCTAGCCAAAAATGAGCCAAGTATATCAGTGTGCCCCCAGTTTAATAAGCATATGAATGTATATATACATATCATAAGAGATTGGAATACAACAGTTAAACCTCTGTTTGTAAACAATCCTTTGTTTACTTTGTATTCTTTCAATTTTTTTTTTTTTTTTACCGGGAGGTACCGGGGATCGAACCCTGGTCTCTCCATATGGTAGACGGACGCCGAACCTTTGAGCCACGTCCATTTCCCATCTTTCAATTATTAACAAAAGTTTACTAACTAGATGTCAATAAAAAGTCCTGCCACAAAAAATGCTCAATAGCCCTAGCACTATATACTTTAAATTTTTTAAGTTGTAATAAAAATAGCCTCTCAGCAGCTGAAAAACATTTCTCCCCTCTTCAGGAGAGTCATTAAATACAAGCTAAAATTCTGTACACAAAAATGTTAGGAGATGGATCTTAGAAAGGATCCTGTGACCTCATAATGTAGGGAAGAGGGTATGCTTGTGCGCTTATTCCAACAGGTCCCCGGTGGCTGCCAGCTAAAAATGTGAAGCTATACCACAAGCTGGAAGGACCTCCCCTTTGACCTGACTCCACAGATGGAAAGGATGACAATGGAGGAACAAAGAAATCCCAGGAACCAGCCCTGCTGCAACACTGTCCAAGCTCAGGGAATAACATGAGGAACCTTAAACTTTTAGATCAAAAGGCTACTAAAATACTTTTTTGTACCAGGTCTCCTCCCACTCCTGAAAATAGATTCATAGCATACTTAGCTGTAGTAGCTTCCAACTCTGCCCAGGAGCTTATTTTACTTCCTACATGTCTCATGAAAATATCACTCAACTGAATATCACTTCCATACTTTTACTTAAAAGACAAGCACAGGCTTAGCTCCCAGTTAATTTATTTCATCCCTGGGAAGGGTCCTCAAGGATAGCCAAATTCAACAAAGCCCTTTCTCGGTATGGACCTAAAAGATTCATTGGTACACTTATTACTTTCATTATTTCAGCCATTATCAGAACTGCCACTGCCACTACCACAGCAGTCGCCTTAAGAGAATCTGGGGGTGGATGTGGCTCAAATGGTTGGGAGTCCGTCTCTCATGTGGAGTGACCTGGGTTCAATCCCGGGACCTCCTGGTAAAAATAAAATAAAATAAAAAATAAAAATAAATAAATAAATAGAATCTGTTCAAACTGTTCATGTTGTTAATCAAATTATGACCAATGTCACCAATGAACATTTAACTCAAACTCATATTGATAATATTCTTACCAAATCTGATGCTTTGGAAGCCCCTATCCTCTGAATAGTTGAGAAACCACAAAGTCTGCTTACCAGACAAGATTTGCAGTGTGACTGGGAACATGTTAAAATTTGTGTCACCCCTTTGCTTTGGAATAGCTCCCAACTTTCTTGGAAACAAGTTAAAACTCACCTTCAAGGAGCCTTCTCCTCCCATTTACAAGGAGAAATACTGGCTCTCCAGCAATGCATGGAACATCAACTATCTCAAACACAACTTCTTGCTCAGGAAAAAGTGCTTCAAACACTTAATAATAATTTACAGTGGTTAAATCCCTCAAATTGGTTTCATGGCCTAAACATATGAATATGGACAATATCTCTCATCAGAACAATCATGCTTCTTGTTTTATTATCAGTTCCTAGGTCAATCTGCCAGGCCCTTTCGCGAGCTCATCATACTGAACAGAAAATCATTGCCCTGGCCGCTGCTTCATCTCTCTCATCTCTCACATCCAGAAATCAAGAACAAAGAAACAAAAAGGGGGGAGACTTGAGGGCCCTTTGGTTAAAACACCTTTGAATTAATTTCTTCACTCCAAGGTATCCTTTCCCTCCTTCTCACCTGCCTACCTATTTGCCTGACTTTGACTCCTTTTTCTTCCTGCACACAGTTTTTTCTAGTTTCCCCCCTTTCCATTGTTCCTATCATAACCTGGAGGTGTCTTGTACATGTCCCACTGATAGGGTTGCCTTGTGCCATGAGCCTGGCGTCCCTAGGTTGAGTAGGCCTTCTAAGAGCTGGTATCAAACTGTGTGTTTCCTGCCCAATGCCTTGTGCTGGGCCCTCTCTGCATTAGAAACCTGGGTTCCCTGAAACCAGTGACTAGAGCTAGGGCCCCACCTATGGGTGAGGAAGTCCCAAGGCAGGTACTGGGCATGGAGGCCATGGCAGCATAAGCTATCAAAGAACACTTCACCCTGCTTGGCCCCGAAGGATGGCTGGTTATCCAGAGATGGGTAAGATTCCTAAGGGAAGGAAGAACCTAAGACAGGCATAGTCACAGAGGGAACATCAGGAGAGAATTTGAGGGCCTACAGAGGTAGACCACTGGCCCTCACTCCTCCCAAGGGAGGTCTCCTGCCACCATGGCTATTTTGTTTCCTAAGCACAGCTCAGTTCAGAACCAAGATAGCAGACAGTGACCTGGCCTTACTATTACTGTCAAAATTTGTTTCCCATTTATTACTTTGAACTACTGGGAAGGGGGCAGTTTTTATAAAGGACTGTGTCAGGATACTTTTTCTTATTATTTAAACAGAAAAGGGGGATATGTGGGAGCCCTCTAATCTTTACATTTAAGAAATAGCTTGGAGGCCTGTTTCCTCTGCCCACACAGAGAAATCATCACTCCTGCTTATCTTATCTCCCTTATCTCCCACCTTATCTCCTCAGTATATCACTAAATGCTTCTGTAATCTTGAATCTTGCTTCTCCATTATCAGCCTGGAATTCTTATGAGATTATTTACACCCCTCATGTGCACCATACCTGCCTGCTCTCCTGCATGTTCACCCTGACCTTGGCTGTGAAAAACTCCTGAATAAAACCATGCTGGGGATCAGCTTGAGAGAGGATAGATTCTTCAGCTGTTCTCCCCCTGACCTCTATCAACCTCTGTGTTCAGAGTAATTTCATTGCACTGTCACAGACTCTGCTGGACAGATAGACCACCACAATATTTTGCAGGACAAATTCCTAGAAATGGAAGAAAATATTTGGCAATCACATATCTGATATGGGTTTAATATCCATGATATATAAGGAAATCATACAACTCAACAATAAAAAGACAAAGTATCCAATTAAAAAATGGGCAGAAGACTTGAATAGATATGTGTCCAAAGAAGAAATACAAATGGCAAATTAACACATGAAGAAATGCTCAACATCACTAATGATTAGGAAAATGCAAATCAAAACTACAATGAGATATCATGTCACACCTATTAGAATGGCCACTATTAAAAAGACAGAGAACTACAAGTGTTTTAGAGGATGTGGAGAGATAGGAACACATTCATATTGATGGGAATGCAGAATGTTACAGCCACTGTGGAGGACTCTTTGGCAGTTCCTAAGGAAGTTAAGTATAGACTTGCCATGTGACCCTGCAATACCACTACTGGGTATATACCCAGAAGAACTGAGAGCAGTGACATGAACAGAGACATCTGCACACTGATGTTCATAGTGGCATTATTCATGATTGCCAAATTTTTGAAACAACCCAGATGTCCATCAACTGATGAATGGATAAACTGTGGTGTATACACATGATGGGATATTATGCAGCTGTAAGAAGAAATGAAGTTGTAAAACATATGACAGCATGGGTGAACCTAGAAGACATTATGTTGAGTGAAGCAAGCCAGACACAAAAGCACAAATATTGTACGATTGTGGTACTATGAACCAAATATACTGTGTAACATATTGTATGATTCAAAAAAAATTTATATGTATCCAGTACAAAAAAAAAGTTAAGGTATGGGAGCAGATGTAGCTCAAGTGGTTGAGCCCCTGCTTTCCACATTGGAGGTCCCAGGTTCGATTCCTAGTGCCTTCTAAATAAAAAGAAAACCTTAAGGTACCAATCAAAAAAAAAAAAAAAAGAAATGAAGAAATGAAGTTGTGAAACATATGACAACATGGATGAACCTGGAGGACATTATGTTCAGTCAAGCAAGCCAGACACAAAAGGACAAATACTGTATGGTTACACTATTACAAACTAAATATATTATGTGAAATATAAAGATAACATGTGTAATATGAATATGGGTAGAATTGCATATATAAGACCATTTTTCTTTGAAGCTGAACAAATGTAAGTTAATACTACAAAATATTAATATCAGAGAAAGAAATTTATACTAAGTGCAGGAGACCAAACACTTTATATGATCCCATTTATATAAAATGTAAATACAAGTCAATTTATAGAGATGAAATGAGATTAGTGATTATGTAGGACTAAAGAAGGAATGCTGTAGACCACACTCTCTCCCACTCAGTTCTGAGTGGTGTGTGCTGATTTAAAATGGCCTACATCTATTGCCACAACAGTACTCAGGACAACCTCCAACTCCCAAAGAAGCCCCTGTATTTCAACTGCACACAAAATTTTGAGATGAATGTACAACATTGTGATTATACTAAAAGCCACTGATTATATACTTTGGATAGAATAGTCAGAAACAGCAGCTATGTACAGTGGTGGAAGCACAGAGAGATTGAGAGGTGAGGACTTTTCTTGTTTTTTCTGTATTATTACTGAAATAATGAAAATGCTTTAATAATGACTGAAGTGATGAACATACAACTATGTGATTATACCAAATGCCATTGATTGCACACTTTGGAAGGATTGTATCCTTTATTAATATGTATCAATAAAATTGATTTTTTTTAAGTGAATAAAAATGGCATCCAAATAGGTAAAGAGGAAGTTAAACTCCCACTATTCATGGAGGACATGATTCTATATTTAGAAAATTCTGAAATATCTACAGCAAACCTATTTGAGCTAATAAATGAGTTCAGCAAAGTGGCAGGATACAAGAGCAGTAGCAAAAATCAGTAATGTTTCTCTACAATAATATTGAACAAGCTGAGGAAGAAATCTGGGGGAAAATTGAATTTACAATAGCAACAAAATCTCAAACACCTATGAATTAATTTAACCAAAGAAGTAAGGACCTATATTCGGAAAACTATAAAACAATGCTAAAAGAAATCATAGAAGACCTAAACAAATGGAAAGGCCTTCTGTATTCATGGGTTAGATTAAATATCATGAAGATGTCAATCCTACCAAAATGATTTATAGATTCAATGCAACACCAATCAAAATTCCAATAGCCTAATTTACAGAAATAGAAAAGGCAATTACCAAATTTATTTGGAAGTGAAAGTGCACACAAATAGCCAAAGCATCTGTGGCAGTTTGTTATTATTTATGAATTCCAAAAAGAAATATTATGTTTGTAAACTGTTTGGTTCCTATGGGTGTGATACCCTTTAATTGTATTAAATTCTAAGGTTACATTTACTAGATTAAATTAATATTAGGTCATTGATTCAGCCATGTCAGTAGGGCATTGAGCCCCCACCCTCTTGGTGGGCAGATGTACAAAAAAAGACATGGCAGAGGAAGACACACAGTTCATAAGACAGGGCAGAAGCCCCAGGAAGAGACATGAGCCTGATAGTCCACAGCTGACCTTGTGAAGAGAAAAGAGCAGCTGAGATCAGAAAGAAATGAGCCCCAGGGAAAGAGATGAGCCTTATGCCAGCCTACAGCTGATATTGGAATAAGTGGGGACCACAGAGCCTTAATAGGAAGAAGTAAGGTTGAACCCTTATAGACATTGCCGGCCATCTTGCATCAACACGTGGCAACAGATTTTGGTTAGAAAGTAACTCTTATGGTACCTTGAGTTGGACTCTTTAGGGCCTTGTGATTGTAAGCTTCTACCCCAAATAAATATCCTTTATAAAAGCCAACAGAGTTCTGGTAATTTGCATCAGCACCTCTTTGGCTGACTAATACAAAATTTGGCACCAAAGAGTAGAGAAGTGCTTTGGCCAATACCAAAAAGCTGGAATGGCTTTGTAAATGGGTAAGGGATATTTTTTGGAGGAACTGTGAGATGCTTGATGGAAAAGGCCTAGATTGCTTTGAAGAGACTGTTGGTAGTAATATGGAGCCTAAAGTTATTATTATAAGGTCTTAGAAAGAAATAATTGTTGGATGATTGACAGAAAGGCCTAGATTGCTTTGAAGAGACTGTTGGTAGGAGTATGGACACTATAGAGATTTTTTATGAGGCCTTAGAACTAAATGAAACTATTACAGGAAACTGGAGGAAAGATGACCTGTGTTTTAAAGTCACAGAGAACTTAGCAAGATTAACTCCTAATGTCTTATGGAAGACAGAATTTGAACACGGCATGCCTAGGCATTTACCTAAAGAACTTTCCAAAGGAAACTCAGAGAATGCAGCTCAGTTTCCCCTTGCAATTGATAGTAAAATACTAGATGAGAGAGATAAGCTGAGAATAGAATTGTTGGGCACAAAGAAAACAAAAATCGATTCTGGAAATTCCAAGCCCCTTGAAATCAAGCCTCAGATGATAGTGTCCCATTTGAGGAATTAACTAAACATGGAACTTGTAAGTCAGGATTGAAAACACAGTTATCTAGGAAAGACTTGTGGAAAGTCTTACTGTCTGATGGCATGGACCCCTGCTCCCTGCATGCTAAATTAAGAAGTTTTTGCAAGAGCTATATGAAGAAAACTAGTGTCAGCCTGGAATAAAAGGAACATGGAGGGGAGATATGTAAGGGAAAATGACTTTAAGAGAAAAACAATGGAAGCTGAGGTCTGGAATTAAGACATCTCCTTAGGGCAAGAGAAGGATTCTACCCATGTATATGGAGAGGGTGAGTTTGCCTCAGCATTTGAAGAGGGTAGATGTTCCAGCACACTGTTCAGGGAGAGTTTTGCCACCCTAGGCTACAGAGAGTGTGGAACACATTCCCCAAGAATTGGGGAGAGTGAGGTTGGCAACCCATATGTATAAGAGAGGTGGCCAGTCCCCCATAGATTCCAGAAGGCCAGGTCACCAACTGACTGTTCTGAGAGGGTTGGGTCTATACACCAGAGATTAAGGAGAATGCTGTCACCACCTGACTGTACTAAGGGGGTTGAGACTCTACCCCAGAGACCAGATAAGGTGTGGCCATCTCCCCTATGTTCTTGGAAGGTGAGGTCTGTAGCTCAGTCACCACTCAGATGCTTGATGACAGTGGAACCAAGAAAATGGCCATTGGGCAAGCCTGTGGAAAGGATGGGTCCCCATGAGACACCAGGAAGAAGAAACCATCATCTTGAGAATGACAGGTTTTCAGAACTGTAGGGGACCTGTAACTCATGTTTCCCTCCCAATTTCTCCTTATGGTAATGCAAATGTTTATTCTTTGTCTGTCCCCTTGCATATTGAAAACAGATAAATTATTTTATAAGTTTCAGAGGTCTACTGCCAGACAGGAATTTGCACCAAGACAAACTGCATTTCTTTAAACTGTTTGAGGTACGATTTTATACTTAGCATTGTTACTGATTTAATGTTTTTTGGGATATTGTAATATATTTTTGGAATTCAGTGGGTGGAGTGTGAAAATTTGATATTATTTATGAATTCCAAAAGGAGATATTGATTATGTTTGTAAACTGGTCAGTTCCTCTGGGTGTGATACTCTTTGATTGTATTAAATTCAAAGGTTACATTTACTTGATTAAATTAAGATTAGGGCTTCAATTTGGCCACATCAGTAGGACATTGAGTCCCTGCCCCCTTTGTGGGCAGAAACTTACACAGAAAAGTCATGGCAGAGGAAGAGAGACAGCTCATGAGATATGGCAGAGGCCCCAGGAAGAGAAATGTGCCTGATAATCTACAACTGATGTTGTGAGGAGAATGGAGCACCTGAGCCTAGAAAGAAACAAGCCTTGGGAAGAGAAACAAGCCTTACACCAGCCTACAGCTGAGATCAGAAGAAGCTGTGACCATGGAGCCTTAAGAGGAAGAAGTAAGCCTGAACCCTCACAGACATTGCTGCCATCTTGCATCAACACATGGCAACAGACTTTGTGTGAGAAAGAACCTCTTATGGTACTTGAGTAGAACTCTTTAGGGCCTTGTAAATGTAAGCTACTACCCAAAATAAATACCCTTTATAAAAGTCAACAGATTTCTGGTATTTTGCATCAGCACCCCTTTGGCTGACTAATACAGAGTGTATGTGGAGAGTTAGGAAAACTTATCCAGTGTAGGTGGGAATGTACAATGGTTCAGCCACTGTGAAGGACTGTTTGGCTGTCCCTAAAGAAGTTGAATATAGACTTGCCATGTTATCTGGCAATACCACTACTGGGTATATACCCAGTAAAAGGTAGAGCAGTGACATAAACAGACATCTGCATACGCATGTTCATAGTAGCATTATTCATGATTGCAAAAAGATGGAAACAACCCAGATGTCCATCAATCAATGAATGGATAAATAAACTGTGGTGTATACATACATGGAATATTATGTGGCTGTAAAAAAGAAATGAAGTCATGAATCATGTCAACATGGATGAACCAAGGATATAATCTTGAGTGAAACCAGCCAGACACAATAGGACAAATACTCTGTGATTGTGCTTATAAAATCATGGAGTTAATAATTTGAATATGGGTCACTAGAAAATAGAAAGAAGTTAGAAAATGGAAAGCTAAGGGTTACCTAGTATAGAATTAGAAAAATGTTGTGTGTTAATCTTTGGAAATGTAAGGTGTTGGTGGTAAGTTGATGTATGGGACCCATGTATGGTGTTGGGCATGTTTGCTTTGTAAGTTCAGAAGTTTTACTATACATTTATTGTTTATATATGTTCATGTATAAATGATATAGTAATAATAATAATAATAATTGGCTGGGTTAGGGGAAAATACTCCAAATGTAAGATACTTTGGTTAGTTGTAATATTTTGAGGATGCTCTTTAATCATTAGTTAAAAATGTTTCACAACAATGCAAGTTATTGGTGGTAAGGTGAGGTATGAGAGCCCTGTATGATGTTATATATGTTTGTTTTGTAAGTTTTCAACTATTACTATACACTTATTTTTTATGTATGTTTATGTATGAGTGATATAGTTCAATAAATTAAAAAAAAAAAAAATGAGCAAGAAGCAGATATGGCTCAAGCAGTTGAGTTCCCTCCTCCAACATGGGAGGGAACCAGGTTCAGTTCCCAGTGCCTCCTAAAGAAAAAGACAGACAATGAGTAGACAATGAGCAAAAAACAATAAGCAGATAAGTACAAACAACAAACAAAAACAATTATCAAAAAAAATAAAAAAGGAAAAAACATACAAGGGAACCATCGGGGGGCGGGGGAATAAAAGGAAAGCTAAAAAATGTAACATGGGACTGTATAGCAGAGTAAAACCTCACATGCAATATCAATATGGGTAATGCTGCATATATAAGATTGTTTTTCTTTGAAACTGAACACTTGTATATGAATGTTACAAGATGTCAATAACAGGAAAAAAACCACATTATGTTAAGTGAAAGAAACCAGGCTATAAAGTACTACATATTGCATGATTTCATTTACATTAAATGTAAATATAAATCAACTTATAAAGATGAAAATGAGATTAGGCGTTATGTAAGGCTAGGCAAGTATAGAGAGATTGAAAGGTCACTGCTAAGTTGTGTGGAGTTTTTCTTTTTGGAGTAATGAAACTGTTCTAAAATTTTTTGTGGGTGATGAATGCACAACATTGTGATTATACTAAAAGCTATTGATTACACACTTTGGATAGATTGTATGATATGTGAATATATCTCAATAAACCTGCTTTTAAAAAATTAAGCTCTTTACCTGATGGCAGCATTTACTCCCCACCCCTCTGGTCATCATTCACTCACTGCATTTAGTCTTCTCCAGCCTCTGGCTGATCCTCAAACACACCACTCTCACACCCACTTCATAGCCATCACCTGTCCTGTCCCTTCATCCTATAGTGATTTTCCCCAGGTTGTTTCACCACTCAGGTGTTCTCACTTCAGAGGGATTCCTTGACTTACCCTCCCTTTCCTACACTAATCATTCCTGCACTTCCCTGTGCATTCTTTGCTGCTTTGCAATCACATGACATCCTCTGTGCTCTGTTTAATTTCCTTGTTCAATATCTTCCTCTTCCCCATTAAAATATCAGCAACATGAGGACAGGGACATTCCTTTCATCTTCACCTTTCTCTGTCCACACAAAGCTCTATTTTGAGGAGAAACCCTTATCATCTTATGATTTTTCTGTCCTTTTTCTTATTTGGGTCTCCCCCTACCTGTTCAAAATGTCACTTCCTGCTTCCCTTCCACCATCACTAATAATCCCATTAGTGCTCATTGCCTATAGCGGGAGGGTCATTTGTCACTAAAACTACAATTCTGGGGACACTAGCTATGTCTGTGGGAGAGGAACCCCTGCTGCTCCTTCAGCTTTTCTGTGAGGTGTATACTATTTATATAGGAACACGAATGATATAGATATACATCTATGTTAGTGTAAATGTCTGAATGAGGATAGCCTACAGTGAATTTGGTCCCCACTAGCCCTAGTGGCCTATAGCCAACCTGATTGAGTCAGCTGCCTGGGGTAGAGGTGTGGCCTGGAGACCAGGGCATTCAAGGTCATGAGAAAGACATTTAGGTCTTTTCCCTATTTAAAAAAGTCAGTTTGCTATTATTTTTTTTATCCATTACAAATGAAATTGTGACAGAATTGTCTCTAAATATATACATACGTACATACATACATACATACACACATACACACATACATACCTAATTTTAACTGTGCATGTAAATACGTGTGAATGAGTCTTTTGGAAAAGTCTTCACATGGGAAAGAATCCCTCAGGCATTATGAGACCCCATAAAACACCAAGGCAGGGAAACAGATGTGGCTTAAGTGACTGGGCTCTCATCTACCATATAGGAGGTCCAGGGTTTGTTTCCCAGAGCCTACTGGTGAAAGGCAAGCTGGCCTGCATGGTGAGCTGGCCTGAGCAGAGAGCTGACCCATGCAGGAGTGCCAGCCCATACAGGAGTGCTGGTCCACACAGAGAGCTGCTGCAGCAAGATTATGCAACAAAAAGAGACACAGAGGAGGGACAATAAGAGACACAGCAGACCAGGGAGCTGAGGTGGCACAAGAGATAGAGTGCCTCTCTTCCACTCTAGAAGGTACCAGGATCGGTTCCTGGTGCTGCGTAAAGAGAAGAAAAGGAGACCCAGAACACACAGAGAACAGACAGCAAGTGCAAAATAGTGAGGGGGAGGAGAAATAAATAAATAAATCTTAAAAAAAACCAAAAACACCAAGACAGTGTAAAATGTATTTACGGAGGTGTTTAGCATTACGGTTTTCTGTTCTTGATGAATCAATTCAATTAAAAACTCTTGAAAGTGGCTTGCCTAGCTGTTCCTTTCACAGAAATGCCTCTTGAGAAAATACAAATGAAGAAATAAAATAATTTGGGGGTCTTTGGTCATTAAAATTGTAATTATTAAATCAACTATTAATACCTTAATCAGTCCACTTTCTCTTTCTTTCCATGTATTAAAATCCTTATGAATAAAACTCCGTCCAGAAACAAGAATTTAAAGAAATGAGGCCTTATTATTAGAGGTTAAGATGAACTGGAGGGTTGTTGTTCCAAAAGAAATTTTTATTTATTTATTTAATTTATTCATTTATTTATTTATTTATTTATTTATTTATTTATTTTTTGTTTGTTTGTTTTGTTTTATTATGGGTAAAAATCAAAATCCTCACAATACATACAAACATTTGCAAAATGATATATAAATATATATGCATATATGTGTATTTGCTTACAAAAATGTTATTTATATATATATATACATATATTTTAAGAGGTGCTTAGATTACCCAAAATATTACACGGAACCCACTGGGATTCCCATGTTGCCCACCTCCCACACCTCCCACCACATCCCACACAAACATCTCCCACAGTGTGGCCCACCACCCTCAATGAACTTACACATCCTGGAGCCTTGCCACACACCATAGACCACAGTTCACACTGTAGACCACACTCTCTCCCACTCAGTTCTGAGTGGTGTGTGCTGATTTAAAATGGCCTACATCCATTGCCACAACAGTACTCAGGATAACCTCCAACTCCCAAAGAAGCCCCTGTATTTCAACTGCTCATCCCCTCCCTACCCCAAAAGTGTCAAGTGGCCACTGGCTCCACCTCATTGTTATTTCTTGCATTGCTAGAATCACCATATGTGAACAAGAGAATACCATCAAGTCCACTCTAGTCCATAGTTCTTCCCCCAATCCTGAGGGGACTGGGATGGTGATGTCCACTCCAATTCCAAGTGAGAGAGGGCTTATATCCCATGGATATGGTGGGTGGGATGATCCTGCCTGCAGATGCAGGCCCTCTCCATTCCCTGGGATGGCCTTTGCCCATCGTTGTCTCCTCACCAGGTGACTTGGATGAGTCCATTGAGCTGTAGGGTAGGAGTTGCAGCTCCACCTAGATTTCATGCACACCTGGCACATAGGTAGGCGGGAGGCTCCAGTCTCTGGAAGTATACCTAAAAACTCCAGCATCACATATAGGTTTGAATAGAAGGGACTGGTGAACCATGTGCAGGGAGGACTTA
>JAKSZT010053867.1:323615-420118 GCA_026826555.1 Tolypeutes matacus | reverse complement strand
CCACTGATAAGGCATCAGTCTCTGGGGCTATCCCCCCTTATATAGGACCAGGGTGTCTCCAGAGCTCTCAGGAACCCCAATGAGTGAGGTGATAGGCACTTAGATGTTCTATGAGCTCCTACTGAGGTGTGCGTAAGAGTTACCTCTGGGATGACCTCCTGACTCTCTTCCAAAAGAAATTTTAAAGGTACCTTAACTGATTGGCTGTTTCTACTGAGACATGCAAGAAATTTAAAAGATTATTGTGCAAGACAATTAGAGGACTCTATTAAAAGAAAATTTAAAATCCCTTTAGCTCTTTGTTCTTATGACAGAAATCCTTGCAAATAAAAACTTACCAGGATTTTTTTTTTAATCACTTTATTATACTGTTATTGTAATTATTCCTCAGAAAGAAACAGTTTCCTGAAGAAATTGCTGAATCAAGTCAGTGAAAGTAAAAGGAGAACCTGGAATTCATTGTACCATAAATTAAGGAAGTACTCAAAGATGGTGAGATAACAAAAAAACACAGAAACAACATCAAGTGGCTCCCATCAACCAAGGAAGGGGTAGTATGAGCATCAAAATAAAGATAGCAATAAAATAGGAACATATGTGTTCCCACTGATATGCATAAGTAATAAATGAGGGAGAAGGGATAGCTCTTTTTACAATAGAATGCCCACCTACTAATGGAGAGGCATGACTGAATTTGAACATCATAGTTTGCAAACACTATGGTAAAAATAGTATCACTCAAGAATTACCAATGCATGTTAAAACTACTGGGTAAAATTTGAGAAGTACCAGGATATTCACATAGTCTCAAATATGTCCCTGCAAAATATCCGTTACAAAAAGGAAAAGATATCTCTATGAAGAAGCCTGGTAGACTAAACTTTAACCAAAGTATCAAGTTAGCATCACCCGCAATAGGACAAAGGGATACCATGTGCCCCTCCCCCTGACCATAGTATCCCTGCAGTGGTATTCCTACCAAAGATACATACCTATGTCCAATCACATGGAAACATTAGAGAAACCCATACTGAGCCATATCCTTCACAAATAGGAAGTTTCTGAAAATCAGGGAAAGACATGCACTGTTCCTAATTGAAGGATTCTAAAGAGACATAATAACTAAATGCAATGCCCCACTGTGAATGAGTCCTTCAGTTGAAAAGGACATAACTGGACAATTGGTGAACCCTGAAAGGAGGTGAAACTTGAATGGATGGTAGTAATGGATCATGTTAATTAAATGATAATAAATGGGTGATTTTTTTAAATGTAGGAGAGCATTCTTGATTTGAAGGACAAACACTAACATATTTGGGGGTGATAAGGAAACAGTTTGGCACTTGCTTAGAACATTCAGAAGAAAAAGTTCAGGGAAAAAAAGAGAAGTTGGGAGATATAGAGCAAATTCTATAAAATGTTAACTTTTTTACCCTTATATGAGTGAAAGGAAAATGGGCTTTAGTTTGTACCATTCAATTCAATGAGGTCTTCACTAATTCTCACTAAGTTTACAATTATTTCAAAATGAAAAGTTAAAAAATGGAAGTGATTACATAAACTACAGCTGAACTAAATGCCTGCCAATAGATAAACCTAGAATGTAATATGGGATATTATCATTATTATTAAGTAGGTTTAGCCCCAATGGGAACCACAAATATCCTGTTACTATGCCGAAGCCTGGATCGCAAGAAACATGAAGGGACAGTGATGACCAATGGGAGTCATAGGCTGTTCATTTTCCCAGTAGGTAAATAATGGTGTGTCATAGCAGAGTTTAATTACAGCACCCTAGAGCTTTGGTTGGAAATTAGAAAATCAAAGAATCTCCCACCACCCACATTCCCTGTGGTTTAAAATATTAGCCAAAATCCAGTGCTAACCTTCTGCTGCAAGCACCCATTTTGTAGTCACACACCAGCCCCACCCCCTTCACCACACTTACTGGGGTCCCCCAAGACTGAAGCCCCACTGTGGGTGCCCATTTTTTTCCTAACCTAACACTGAGGATGGGGCTCTTGTGAAGCTCTGCAGGATCATCTGGCCCTACATAGATGCCCAGTTTCTCCCGGGGACCCCCTCTGCCCTCTGCACCAGCCCTGACCCCCAACCAGGGCAGACCCCTGGCCAGGACCCAAGCCCAAGCAATGGGCAAAGGACCGTCCTGGTAGTTTTAGGTGGCGGCTGGGCTTGGACAGTCTGGGCAAGTCTCCAAAGCAGGCACCAGGCTCTGTGGCCAGTGGCAAAAGGGAGCTGCCCATTACTAGACTGGACCCAGGCTCTAGCAATGCAGGGGCAGGCTCTTGGCAATCTTGAGTAGTCAGAGAAACAGCAGGCTGAGCCGGTGGCTGCTTACACCACTGGGCTGTGGGTGGCCTGACCAATAGGGAACATGATTGGTCTGTTGCTAGGCAGAAACTGTAAGCAAATAGTAGTAAGTAAGCAAGCATAGAAGAGAAGAGTTAGACAAATGGCTTTCCTTCCAATCTGCACAGGCAGGGGACCATCTTTCCCCTTCATCCCAGCTTTACACTAGATAGGGAAGATGATGTAGAGGCTATGAACTTGAAAACACAGGTATAGGTGAGGAGGGGGTGAGAAGTCCACTGAAAGCAGAGACCCAAAGAAAGCCTGTAGACTGATCCCACCTCCCAACGCCCCTCCTTAGTTCCCAGAATGCTGGTGGCCAGGCTCACTACACCCAGGTAGGCGTGTGAAGGATGGTTTTTTGGAGATCTGAACGTACCCAAGGCAGAGGCCTCAGTTCAATGTGGGTCCTCAGCCAGTGACCCCCCAGGAGTACTGAGAGACTCAGTCCCCACCCAGGCACAGAGAGCCCCACTCAGCTGTTCCCCCTCAAGCACAGGAATGTGAAAGGGTGGACAGGACCACCAGATACATGAGGACAGACTCTGGCCTGAGAGGTGGAGAGCAAAACACTCACTGGAGAGGGAAGAAACAGGCATGAGCAGCCTGGAGTTCTCTGCAGAACCGGTCTTGGGGCTGACCCCTTCTCTCTGTCTCCATTGCTCTCCCCACACCGACACCCCAGTGCAGCAATTGACATGTCATCTTAAAGAGTCCCTGTCAAGGTCCCCACCTGTCTTCCTGCTATGACTTTTCCTCACACCATAGCCACTGTTCTCTTAAATTAAAATTAAACTCTTTACCCTCATGACAGCATTGACCCCCACCCCTCTGGCCACAATTCACTCACTGCATTTAGTCTTCTCACACCTCTCGCTGATCCTCAAATACAACACTCTCACACCCACTTCACAGCTATAACTTGTCCTGTGCCTTAATCCCGAGCTTTTCTCTCTATGGGGGAAGAACCAGAGCTCAGAGAATAACCAGGATGGATTGAGCCTCCTCCTCCTGGAGGGCGGCCTGCAACTCCAGCTCTCTCCTGCCCCCTGCATGGTGACCCCTGATTGGCAGGACCCCTGTCTGCTGGGCTTGCACCGCCCCACAGGCTTCTCTCCCTGGTGATCCTTTGCTTGGTCTCCTTCCCCTCATGTGGTAAGTGCTCAGGCCTGCACACAGGAGATGCATAAGGTGCACAGGTTGAAGCAACCTGACCTACAATATTTTGGCTCCATGTGGCAAAACAAAGCCTCTGTGTGTGCAGACTCTCCAATCTGGGCAGGAATGCCCATTAGACAAGAGCCCCTGCCCTGGGACCACCAGCACAAAGTAGATGAGTAACTCTCAGGGGACCTGAGGCAGCCTGGAGGGGAGACCACTGGAGGGAGACCCCTGGGGAGAACAGCCTGTGGGGAGCATGCTAAGGGGAGCATCCTGAAGGAGATGCAGCTTGGAGGAACTTCCTGTTGTTCAGACTGTCCATATGGAGCTCTGCAGGGAGGGCCAGCATAATGGAGAAGCACTCTGGGGGAGGAGTGTCCTGGGGATAGCATCTTGTGAAGGAGTAATTTGGGGAAAAGCAGCTTGTTGGGAAGCAGTCTGGGTGGAGAGCTTTCTAGGGGGGGAAGCATCCTGGAGAGGAGCAGCCCAGGAAGGGCACAGTCTGGGGGAAGCAGCCCCACCCTCCACTCTTACCCTTTGGACCTTGTTGGAGCTGGTGCCCACACCCAAAGTGAAATCCTGCAGTTTCTGGTGAACCTCTCTGGGGAAGTGTCAGCGTTTCAGACCCTCTGGGCAGAGGGAGGAGGGTGAGTGTCTGGACAAGGACAGTGAGGAGGAAGGAAATGAGAACAGGGACCCCCAAATCTGCTTCCTCCTCAAAAGCCCCCCAGGAAGCAACCCTCGAGCTACCCTCTCTCCTCTGCCACCTCTCTGTCCTCAGTCTGGGGAGAAGGTGTGACCAGCTGCCTCCCATAGACTCAGAGGTGCACAGGCAGAGGTGCTGGCCCACCTGCAGACTCCAGGTGAGGGCCACAGGTCTAGGACCAAAAGAGGGCTCCTGACATCCACGGGGCCCACTCCTGAGTCTGGCTCCTTCAGGGTGTCCCAAGACCCTGCCCATGCCCCATGCACAAGCTTGGCACTTAGCTCCTTTCTGTGGAAGAGTTGTATATGTGGGCAAAGGATCAGCTGTCAGTTATTCAGCCACTGCTCCCCTAAGAGTCCCTGCAGGTGGAGCCAGAAAGGGCAGGACCCTGAGTGGGACAGGACCCAGATTGGACGAACTTGGAGTGAGAAGGACCCAGAGTAGGTGGGACACAGAGTGGGTGGACCCAGAGTGAGGAGGACCTGGAGTCGGGGGACCCAGAGTGTGGGTACTTGGGGTGGGGACATGGAGTGGGCAAACTACTCAGCTCAGTAAATGGCTTCTGGGATTCTCCACCTCTGGGTGGAGCTGTGCCCTGGGGCTGAACTCCCTGCCACTCTCCAGGACCAGTCCCCTGAGGCTATGGCCTCCATCAGCCCCTTCGCTCACTTGTTGCCTGCTGGCAGCAGCACCTGTACACCTGCCACCCTCATCTTTTCCTCCCAGGCTCTGATCTGGCTACAGTGGTGCTGGAGCTGGGGGCTGCAGCATCACTCCACTCCAGAGCATTCTCCACCCCCTGGCCACCGCAGCTCCTCCCCCTTGTTGCCTCCCTACTGCTCCCTTCCCCCCAAGGGCCCTGGGACCCTAGCTGGGGCCTCTTCCTGAGGTCACTCCTGCCGTGTAAATGGCTCTCAGATGGTTAATCCCACACAGGGTCCCCAGCCTCATCCTGCACCTTCCTCATTGCCTGGCGCCAGTAGGCAGGGCTGGGAAGCAGCCCTCATGGCCAGTGAGTGCAGCCTCCACCCTCACACCAACCCTGCTCCCTAGGCACCCCCTCTTGGTGGGCTCCCACATGCCTACAAGTACTGGAGGCCCTGGGCCCTCAGTGCTGTCAACATGCTCATTGACTGTCCCCACACCCCACTCCACACAGCCCCCTGGCCTGGGGGAGTCCATCCCCCACCACACCTGAACCCTCTGTCCTGCTCCCTTGTCAAAACCTGGAGCTCATCATACTTACCCATGCTGCCCACTCCCGTTTGGGGAAGGCACAACTAACTACTAATGAGTCTCCAGCAAATACTTTCTCAGTGGATGCCTGCCCCTCTTCTTTGGCAATGCCTTCACCTTTCTGCTCTCCCCTCAGCCCTCCAGGCCCCCACCACTGCTCATGCCATTGAGGACCTTGGTGCTAATTTCACAGCAATGGAAAGTAACCAAGTGAGAAATACCTCCCTGACCCACACCCAGCCTGCTCCCAGGCTGAACTGCCAGACTCTGGGTGGCTCCCACACCTGCCCCTGCCATGCCCAGGAACTCCCCCAACATCCACCCCCTTTTAGCACTGTCAGTCTTTTTCTCTGAGTCATTCCCTTAGATGGGGTGTCTGTAGATCACCCATCTTGCACATTGGCCTTCCCAGTCTCCCCCAACCCTACAGCTACCCCATGATTCTGCTCCCCACTCCCACAGCACCTCTCAGAATGATCTAGACTCCTACTGCCGACTCCATGTCCCCCACTCTCCATGGCATGCTCCAACCTCCTGCCATACCACAGCATCGTGGCCCAGCTCACCAGCCACCTCCATCTGACACCCCTCCTGGACAGACCTCATCTGCTTGGCTTCCAGAACACCTTCCTTTCTGATGTCCCTCTTATCTCACCCACTGTGCCCTCTCAGCCCCAGCTGTGCACACCTCCTCATCCCACTCTGTCCAGAAAGTTCCAGGAATGAGTCTCTGATGGTCAGAGAAGCAGGGTCTCAGCCCTCAGCCCTCTCTCCCCCTCTCACTGCACCAGGGTTGAGCACAACCTGACAAAACACCAGCTAACAGTTGTCAGCTGCTGAAGCAGGATTATGGTTCCCATTGCTATTCTCTCTACTTCAGGGTATACTGGAAATTTCCATAAGAAAAGAGTGATGTACAAATAGCTGTCTGCTGAAGCCTTGATATCCAAGTGCCTACTGAACAACCCCACAGAGGTCTATACTGCATTTTGTACACAACCAAATGGAACTCCTTTCCTCATTATCAAAATCTCCCCCAGTGGCTGGGGCCATGGAAAGCTTGGCAAGGGGCACCGTGTCAGGAGCCTCCTGCTGTGCCTCCAGGACAGGAGGGCAAACCAGTGCTGTGTGCCAAACCTGGCCCACAACCTGTTTTCCCGCGGCCCATGAGCAAAGAACAGCTCTTGCACATTTTAAGGTTTCTAAACCACCCACACACACACATACACACAGACTCTAGGTGGCCCCCACTGACTACCCACTACCTGGAACATTGCTGACTCCCCTCCAGGATGCCAAGCCCCTCCTGCACCTTGGCCTTGTCCTAGCAGCACCTGCCACCATGCCAGCCCAAGGCAACACTGTCCCTGACCAATGCTCCTCAGTCCTCAACCACCCTGCTCTGTGGGCTGTGCATTTGCAGCCAGACCTTGACTGACAGAGCAGGTAACAAATGTCACTCAGCAAGGGCACACCACGGGTGTTGGAAAACACTGGCTAAGGGAGCACTTGCTGATAAGTTCTGACTGTCCCTGCTCTGCTGTTTTGGGTCCTCCTGACCCACCTCTGTGATTTCAGCTGCTGGCCCATGGGGGAGCCCCATGGGGTTAGCTCAAACCCATAGTCAGAGCATAACCTTTCCTGGGGGATTCCTGTGGGGTAAGCACAAACCTACACCCAGTACACACCTCTTCTTGGGGGAACCTCATGGGGGTTGGCACAAACCACCTCTTCTTGGAGGAACCTAACTCTTCCTGCAGCAGAACCTCTGCACAGGGGTCAGCATGGCCATATCCATCCTCTTCCTGTCCAGCTCATAGTGGATGTCATTCCAGAGCTGCACCAGCTCTTGGCTGCCTCCCAGCGGGGACTGGCAACCCTGCTTACGAGAGCATGCTGAGCCCTGACTGCCTTTGTCCTCCTGGAGTATATGAGAACTGGAACCCACACTCCTGACCTCCAGGAAGGAACCATGCCTCGGTTAGGGGCTGGAGCTTTGGTGTAAATCCTACTGATGGCTATCTACAAAAGCCCCTGGGTAGCCCAGAGGTCAAGGCAGAAAATGGCCAGGGTGCCATCCCTGCCACCCACTGGCAGTGCAGCCCTGTGGGAGCTGGGTCACCACACAGGGTCATGGGACATGCTCACATCACCCCCCAAGAGGTCCACATCTCTTGGACCCCTCAACTCTTCCACGAGTTGAGCAAAGCTTTGAGACTGGCCCTACAAAGGGGGAGCACAAGGCAAGGAGAAGGCAAAGGATGGGCCTATGACCACATGGGCCTCTGACCACATGGGAGAAGAGCAGCACAGCTTGTGGAGACTTGGCTCACATCTGCTGTGAAGGACCTTCACCTCCCCAGCAAGGCTGGCTTCAGGCTCTGCACTCTGGGCTGAGCAGAAGGAGAGATGCACAGATCACTCACCCTGGAATGACCTGCTTCCACTTACTGGACTTTCCATTTAACAAAGGATGCACAACCTTGGCCCAGGTGTGTTGCCCATTTCCTTAACTCCATCAGCCACCACAGCAGGCCTTCCCAGGGCCTGTGCTGACCTTTATTACCACAAGCAGTCACTGAACCAGTGTTCTTGGGACCATTTTGGTGAAGATGACAGAATTTTGTCCAGAGACACCAAGAATTGCTCAGTGTTCTCTACAGGACACTAGATAAGCCCTGGTCTCACCAGACAGGGAGGCTTCATGGCTTCAGGAACCCTGCCCAGTGAGTGATGCCTGGGCCTCTGGGATTGTAGCCTCACCATGTCCTTGCCTGCCTGGTGTCTTCAGGGACTCTTCATAGAACCTCCCCACCTGCCCTGACTGAGCTGCACAGGCCAGAATCATTCCTGTCTTGGCATGGTGGCCTCAATGCAGGGGGCATCTCTGGACCCCAGCTGAGCTGATGACACTGCCCTCTGCCCTTCTACCCCTCTGCCCCAGGCCCACATCCAGGAACTGGCGGTAGGCCTGGTGCTGCTCCTGCTGGGCCAGTATGCGTGCGCACACCAGAACCATGTCCTTGCTGTCCAGCAGGTGCAGGCGGAGCCAGCTCTCCAGCAGGGCCTCCACCAAGGGCTCTGCCTGGGTGAGGTCATGCTGCAGTTCCCAGCACAGCCTTCCTACAAGGGCTACCAGTCCCATGGCTGGTGGGCAGGAGTCCCTGTTCTCTCACAGCAGTCCCAGGAAGTTCTGCATCACCTCTTGGACCTGAGGTCTGCTCTGCCAACAAAGAACAGTCACCGCAGCACTGGTCTTGGTCAACACACAATGCACATGGCACCGGCCATGTCCTCCCCATCCTCAGACCACCTCCACCTAGCCCACTTGAGTAAAGACAGGGGTAGGGGCCAGATGCCATCGAGAATTTCCTCCCAATCTCCCAAAGAACAGTCCTTAAGGAACTCCAGCTGAGGTCCATGCTCTTGCCCAGCTTGTCTGTCTCTGAACTTCTCCTCTGTCCCCCTGGGCCACACCGGCTCAGGCAGCTGAGGGGCCCATCCCCAGCCTGGCCCAACAATGAAAAAAGTGCACAAGGAAGGTAAAGTCCCTGCTAAGTAGTGCCACCCATTGACCCTGCATGACCCAGGTCATGTCCTGCATGTGCGCTGTGGCTCACTTTCCTTCATGGGAGCTTGTAAGGTGGTGCCAAGGGCTGCCCCACTTGGAAGGTGTGGACATCCAGCTCAGAGAGCTCAGTAAACTTCCTAGGGATGTCAGGGAGGTGACCCCAACAGGCTGGCCTCTGTGTCCAAGCACCAACCCATCTACACCCAGGCCACTCTGCGCCCCTGGGAGGCATGGGTATGCCCCCATCTGGAACCTCTAGAGCTAGATTCTGGCTGGTGGGATACAGGGCTCTCTGCATTTTTCCTCAGTTTACACACATCTCACTATGTACACATACAACCATTTTCACATCAAAAACAGAGAGGGACCAATTGCCTCTGCCACCCTGAGCCTACCTGATATCACACCTGTGGCCTTGCCCATATATTGAGTCCTGCCACATGTCCCATCAATGAGGGACTAGAGTTTGCTGACACGTGTCCCCCCATGGACACTTAGGCACAACCTAGTGCTTGCCTTTCCAAACAGAATGCCTTGGAATTCTGTTCACGCCTGATCTCTCTATTTTCCTATAAGATGGACTTCTAGGATTGAAGCTGAAGTAGAGTGGGATATGTACATAAAAGTTTTTCACTGATATGGCCAAACTGCAGTCCAAAGAGCAGCAAGAACCTACAAGTCCATAGAGGGCAGATGGCTGGGCCTGTCTGTCCCACTGGACAGTGGTCTGCTCTATCTTTCTCATTCTCTCCATCCTGGCTGACCTTGCGCAGGTGCCCTTGGAATTCCCACGCTTGTTCTCACCAGCCCCACCTGCTGCTCCTCCTGCTCTCTGAACATTGCCCCACCAGGGTGAGTGGCTTTAGTCTCCAGACCCTGCCTCCCAGGTTTTAGTGGAACACCTGTCCCCAGACCCTGACTCAAGACCTTCACCGGCAGCCCAGGGGTGACCATGCTGTTCTGTGCACCTCACCCACTGCAGGAGGCTCTGGACTTCAGATAAGGGGCGGAAGACCCTGTACCCCTCCTCAAAAGAGCATCATTCAGGGACTTCCACTGGGGGAGGGTTCCTCTCACCAACCCCATTTGCTTCAGCACAGACCCTTCCCCACCATTCTCTTGGGAGAGCTGGGGGAAGGGGAAGGGTAGCTGGAGGCCAGGCTGCAAGTGAGCAGTCTAAGCCAGAGACCGGAATTTAAGATCAGAATTTGTAGACCATGGTTTTAAGCTGGGACCCAGGCAATTCCAGGCCAGGATATTTAAGGGGGGAATGGAGTAGAGAAAACCTGCTGGATATCTGAGCTGCAGGGGACCCCCACCTGACCAGCACCCCAATATCTGCCTGGGTACGCCCGCTGCTCTGCATGGAAAGGCCCACGTAAGCCCCGCCTCATCCTGCTGTGGGAGGTCCCAATTCTCAGCTCCTGCGGGGTTTCCCTCGTGTCCCGCGCATCTGTCTGCTCTCCCAGCTGCCCCCATCTGGGCTCACCCAGGGGTCCTGTGCTGGGCCGCTCCCGGCCTCCATTTCCAAGGACTCAGGGCCGAGCACGTGGTCTAGGCGCCTCTGCTTGCGTCATCGGGGAGGGCCCGGGCGCCAAGGCGGTGCCACAGCCCACAGCCAGGGCCACTCCGGTAGTGGGCACTAGAAATGTGGGCTGCGCCCGAGCTCCAAACCCGCCCTCGACCAGGGTCTGCATCGCTTTTTGTACCTGGGAATCGGGGCGCCCTTGGCAGCTTGCAAAGCCTGCAGAATTGCTTTTCCCCCGGGAAGTGGGTGGGCCCTTCTACCAGAGCTTCCGGACCCCATGGTGAAGGGCCTTGTGCGGGACTGCGCCCCCTGGGCTCCGGCCCTCTCACGCATGCTCTTTCCGCTCCTACCCTGTGCACTTTTGTGACCTTCAGGGCCAGGGTCCTGCAGGTGGGAGGCATGTCCTCAGGGCCCTGAAGGAGAGCCCACCATTGGGACCCAGGTCCCTGGGGAATGGATGCTGGTGAACATTTGGGTGAAGAAGTGCACACAACCCAGTAGGCTGTGAGGAGGGCAGGGGTCGCTGGAAACCCCACCCCTTAAGGGGGGGAGGAGGAAGTAATGAACTTTGAAACCCCCCACTCCCTTGAACCCAAGGTACTCTGCAGAGGCAAGGTTGGTTCTGGTGATGCTAGTTGCAGAAGGGGCTGGGACAGGAAATCTCTTGGTCCATAGATCCATGGCGCAGGCACCCTCTGCTCTTTTTGGCTGGCACCACTCCCTCTGGCTCCCAGAACCTGGAGAGGAGGAGGACGGCACCTTTGCAAATCCAGACCACAAGGAAGCACTGGGCCGGGTGTGAGCAGATGCACCTGTGGAAGATGCTGTTCCTTTTGTTGCGGCCAGCCGGAAGTAATCCAAATGGCACTCTTGGGAGCACGGATGAACAAAGTTTTATTACACGCGGACCCAGAGGAGAGTTCATTTTCCAAATTCTGAGCCCGGCTCTCTGATTTTCATAAGTTTATATAGGTACACTAAGCGGGAAAATTCCTGAGCAAGCGGGCAGGCAGGGTTACAAAGGCAGAGAAGCAAGGTTAGCTTATCTTTCTAAAAGCAGAAGTCTGTTAGGGAGGAAAAAAGTCATTATCCCATCCATCATATCCATGGGATATAAGCCCCCTCTCACTTGGAGGTGGAGTGGACATCACCATCCCAAACTCCTCAGGATTGGGGGAAGAGCTATGGACTAGAGTGGACTCACTGGTATTCTGTTGTAGACATACTGTGGTTCAAGCAATGGGAGAAATTACAACATTGAGGTGGAGTCAGTGGCCACTGGATGCTTTTGGGGCAGGGAAGGGAAAAGCAGTTGTAATACAGGGTTTTTTTCGGGACATTACAACAACAGATATAGGGCATTTTACATCAGCATATAACATGCAGAACTGTGTGGGAGAGAGTGTGGTCTACAGTGTGAACTATGGTCCATGCTTAGTGGCAAAGCCCCAGGATGTGTATATCCATTGCAGGTGATGTGCCACACTAATGAAAGATGTTTTTGTGGGATGTTATGGGCAGTGTGGGAGGTGGGGAACATGGGAATCCTTGTAATTTTTGTGTAGCATTTATGTAATCTAAGCATCTTTTAAAATAAAAAAATTAAAATAAATTAAAAAAAATTTTTAAAGAGTCATTATCTGTATAGAGTTGTAAATTTCAATTCAAAGGGACAGCCTGGGGTGCTTATCTTCCTGATGTGGATTCCATGGAGAAAAGGGGAGGAAGGAGGGGAGAGGGACCAGGGACCGAGGGGAGTTTATTTTCTTAAAGCTGTGGGTTTCTGCTGAGGGTGTGGTTGGGGTCCTGGCACTTCCCTTATCATTCCCCCCTTTTGATGCCTCTATAATTGTTTATGGGGCAACACCTGCTAACATGGTTTTTTTTTTTAATAATCCCCAAGGGCTGATATTTAACACGAGGCATTACTTGGTGTTTTAAGGCGTTTAAGCGGGAAGTGATGTATTGTGTTAAGTATCTTAGAATGCATGGCCCAAAAGTTAAGAGGAAAAAGACTGAGGCTTTTACTGGCATAAATGGCAAAATCCAGGAGAGGAGATATTGGAAGTAATTTCCGTTGGCAGATGCCTGGTATACACAGTTTAAATGGTCTTTGGCTCATTCTTTCAGCAGAACTACTTTGTCCCTAACTATTCCTGAGGAGTTTGCATAGAAACAGCATTCTTCCCCCAGGGCCTGACAGATTCCCCCTGAACTTGCGGTGAACAAGTCTAATCCTTGCCTGTTTTGCAAAATCACTTCCACCAACGAGTCTATCTGGTCTTGCAACCCGTTTAAAGGCCCCGATATTTCTTCAAGGTCATTTAATGTTTCCCGTGCTAGTGTTTGTAAGCCCTCCTGACCAACTTGCGAGAGAAGCCCCTGCTACTGCTGTACTCCCAACTACTCCTAGTCCTAAGAGTATGGGAATTGCCTGTATTGCTCGTTTGGCTCGGGAGAGCTCTCCAGGCAATTCATCCCCATACACCAAAAATGATGGTACTGGCCAAGCCAGGTAGCAGATGCCCTGGCCATCCTGGGGTAGGCACCGGTAGGCATTGGTGACACAGACCCAGATGGTAAAGTTTGCATTGGTCAGGCTCATTGAGTGGGCAGGTGGTGTCACAATTGGCCTTTCCAAGAGGGAGGATGGTTGAAGGAGACCTGGTAGTTATGTTTTTACAGTTAGTCAGTTTTCCTGGGAGTTCAATTATGCAGACTGAGAGGGGCCTGATTCCTGCTGCAGAGCTGTCATGGGTTAGGGGGGTTACGTACCATGGGGCAGGTACAGGGAAGATGGTTAGAATGGTGTAAGTGCATAGCCAGCAGGAGGCAGCTATGTCGGGTAGAGATTATTCATTTAGGAGTTGGTGGAAATTTCGAACCTGGGTCAAAAGAATATTGCCGGGAAGTGGCTGTGGCTCAATCAGTAGGGCTCCCGTTTACCATATGGGAGGCCCCGGGTTCGGTTCCCGGGGCCTCCTGGTGAAGGCAAGCCCGCCCGCACGGCGTGGTTAGCTGACCCAGCGAGCACAAGCAGCAAGGGGGGGATAAATGAATAAATAAATAAAATCTTAAAAAAAAAAAAAAAAAAAGAATATTGCCAGGGGCTGTTTTAACTTTGGCTTTTAGCATCTGGGTGGCTTTACTGATATTTTTCATTACAGTTTTTTCTGGGGTTTGGGTTACAGGGATCAGTTGGACCAGTATGAGGTCTCCTGGGTCCGGCCCCGATGGGTTGTATATTCTGATTCATACTTTCAGTCCTGCCTGGGCCTTTAGGAAGGTATTTTCTGATCCAGTGGTTATGTTTAATAAGGTGAGTTTTATGGGGTCATAGTTTTCTATGCCACACCCTGCTGGGCTGGGGATTTTCTGTAGGAGATACGGAGAAGTCGGTGGGACCCCCTTCCAAGGAGTGGTGGAACCTACAAGCAAGCTCCAAGAGCGGCAGAATCCTCTGCCTTTTTTGGGGTCTCGGCAGAGGTATTTGTCATAACTCCCATAGCTGCGACCCCAAACACCCTCTCCTGGGGGCAGATTTGGGAGCATGGGGGTCTGGGGCAATCAGCAAGGTGTAAGGAGCGTGATCTTGGATTGCTCTGCAAGTGTCAAATATTACAAAGGCTGAAGTTGCACCTGCCGAGAATGGGACTGAAGCTTTCAGCACGGATTGTTTGCCCCAGGTTTGACTAACTTGCAGCTGCCATAGATTTGGGGTGCAGGTATTGGCTCCTAGGGAGGGGGCAAGGAAGAAAAGGACAAGCAAGTTAAGGCACAGAAGCATCCTATTATACACCAGTAAGCAATTGCAATTAGGGCTCTATTCACAACAGTCCAGTCTGCAGGGGCCACAGCAGCGAGTCCAACTCCAAATGCCAAGGCAAGCAGGCCGTATAAACACATTTGATGAGGTCGGTGCTCGAGGATCCTGGGTGATTCGCACTCTCAAGGGGTGGCTGGGTATGGGTTAGGCTGTCCAGCTGTCCTGTTCTTCATTGGCGTGTGCCTTTCTGACTCTGGAATGATGGATCCAAGGGACGATGCCTGCAACTTTAAGAGCAGTAGGATTTACAAGGATCACAGTATGTAGACCTGTCCAGGAAGGCTGAAGGGGTTCTTTTTTCCAGTCTTTGACCCAGACTAGGTCCCCTGGCCAGTGAGGGTGCTCTGGGTGTCCCAGGGGGATGAGATTCTGGGACAAGACAGTTTTATGTATTTCAGCTAGAGTTTTCCCTCGCTGCTGGAAAATGGAATCTTGGCTAGCCTCCCCCAAAAGTTTGAGATTTCCTCTGAAGTCCCAGGTAATTGGGGGTGGCTGCCCAAATAGAATTTCAAAGGGTGAATAGCCTGTGGGTCCTGGGGTGCACTTAACTTGGAGAAGGGTCAAGGGATGTAAGTCTACCCAGGGGAGACCAGTTTCCTGGCAGAATTTGGCTAGGGTGGCTTTGAGGGTTTGATTCATGCGTTCAACTTTCCCTGAGCTCTGGGGCCTGTAAGCGGTATGGAGTTTCCACTAGATTCCTAACATTTTTGCTAACTCTTGGACTATGACAGCCACAAAGGCTGGACCATTGTCACTTCCAATTGACAGTGGCAGCCCATGTCATGGAATGATTTCTCTAAGTAAAGCCTTAGTCACGTCTCTTGCTTTCTCGGTGCAAGTGGGGAAAGCTTCGACCCAACCTGAAAAGGTGCCTCTCATCACCAACAGATATTTGTACCCCCGACTTGATTTCACTTCCGTGAAGTCTACTGTGATATCTTCAAAGGGGGCCGTTCCCATTTGCTGGACACCTGCCGGAGTGCGGAGGCCCTGCAAGGGGTTGTTTTTGGCACAAACTTGGCACTGGCTGCTGGTGGTGGCACAGAGAGAATTACCTGGGCTATATAGTAGTATCTCCTGAGCAAGACTTCTAGTGCAGTTTTTCCTAGGTGGGTGAGTTGGTGGTATCACTGGATAAGGGCATGAGCGGCTCCTTTTGGTACAAAAATCTGGTCATCCGGGAGGAGTCAAGTTCCTTCGGGGGTTTAGCTTCCCCCTTCTCTTTCAGCCCACTCCTGTTCTTCCCGGGTATAGCTTAGTTGATCAGTCTCTTGTCCTAAGAGAGACAGCTGCAGTGTTAATTCCAGGACTTGTATTCCATGGGTTCCTTCAGCCGCTTGCCGAGCTGCTTTGTCAGCTAACCTGTTTCCTTGAGCTACAATATCCATTCCTTTCTGATGTCCCTGGAAGTGGATGATGGTGACTTTGTCTGGTTTCCAAATTGCTTCTAACAGTTGGGGGATTTCTTCTTTGTTTTTTATTTCCTTTCCCCCTGCAGTTAAGAGACCTCGTTCTTTATAAATTGCCCCATGGATTTGAACGGTAGCAAATGCGTACTTAGAGCCAGTGTAAATGTTTAACACTTGCCCCGCGGCTAGCTGCAGAGCTCGGACTAGCGCCCAGAGTTCTGCCCATTGCACAGACCATCCCCGTGGTAGAGATGCTGCTTCCACCACCCATTCAATAGAGGTGACTACATACCCAGCAAGCTTTTCCCTGTTTTTAACAAGACTGCTCCCATCTGTAAATAGTGTCTGATCTGGGGAAGGGAGTGGTTTGTCTTGGAGGTTGGGGCGACTGGCGTAACTTCTTCCATCACTTCGACACAGTCATGTTCAGGAACCCCTTCTTCACCTGGCACAAAGGTGGCAAGGTTTAGACTGTGCACTGTTTCTATTGTCACTCTGGGGTTTTCACAGAGTAAACCTTGGTAATGTGTGAGCCAGGTATTCAATATCCACTGATGCCTGTGTGAGTTCATTAGGGCAGTGACTGCATGTGGCACCATAACGTGAATTGCCTGTCCGAGAGTAAATTTGTCAGCTTCTTTGACAAGGGTTATGGTTGCTGCCAAGGCTTTTAGACAGGGCAGCCACCCTGCAGCCACAGAGTCCAGCTGATTGGAGAGGTAAGCAATAGGTCTTTGCCAGGGGCCAACTGTTCCTGTGAGAACCCCCAATGCTACTTTGTTCTTTTCATGCATGAACAGGTTAAAGTTTCGAGTTATACCTGGGAGCCCCAAGGCAGGGGCTCGGCCGAGTAGTCTTTTGATGTTTTGAAAGGCCCCCTGTTGAGCTTCTCCCCAGGCAAGAGGCTCCTTTCTGGACCCACCAAAACTTCGTAAAGGGGCTTGGCCATGGCTGCAAACTCAGGAATCCAGATGCGGCAGAACCCTGAGGCCTGGAGGAACTCACGAAGCTTTCTTTTTGTAGTGGGGGTAGGATGGTGCAGATCACTTTCTTTCATTCAGGTTCCAGCGTCCAGTACCCTTGTGTGATGCTGAACCCCAGGTACTTGACTTGCTGTTTACAGATCTGGGCCTTTCTCCAAGACACTTTGTACCCAGTCTGTTAGAAGTTGTAGGAGAGTCTGTGTCCCTCTCCAGCAGTCCTCTTCCATTTCACTGGCAAGCAGGAGGTCATCTACATATTGTAAGAGAGCACACCTGCAGTCTTCCCGGAGCTACATGGCCAAATCTGCTGCCAAAGCTTCCTCAAAAAGGGTAGGAAAGTTTTTGAAGCCCTGTGGGAGCCGGTTCCAGGTTAGATGAGTTTTCTGCCGGGTTTTGGGATCTTCCCATTCAAAGGAAAACAGGCTGGCTCGGGGGGGCAGCCATAGGCAGAAGAAGGCATCTTTCAGGTCCAGGCAAATGAACCAGGCGGCTTCAGGCAGCAGCTGTCCTGACAAAGTGTACGGGTTGGGAACAACCTGATGTAAGGTGAGAGTGGCATTATTAATGGCTCGTAAATCCTGCACTGGTCGATATCCGGTCCCATCTGGCTCTTTTACTGGCAATAATGGGGTGTTCCAAGGTGATTGGCATTCGATTAGGATCCCCTCTCTCTTCAGGCGATCTATATGTTCGGCTATGCCCAATTGTGCTTTGCGGGGGATCGGATACTGCCTCTGCCAGACCGGGATCGCTCCAGGCTTCAGCTTGATGATGATGGGTGGATGGTTCTGTGCCATTCCCGGTGGGTTTTTTCCTGCCCAAACCCTGGGGAAAAGTTCCAGCAGTTTTTTGGGATTCTGACCTGAACTTTCTTCCGCATTAAGTCTCCATTCTTCCCTTCGGGGTACGGTGACGAGGAGAGTGAGTCCGGTATCGAGGTTTAAGCTTGCTGGTCCTCAGGTTTGAAGGTAATATGGGTTCCTAGTTTGGTTAAGAGGTCCCTACCAAGCAGGGGAACTGGACATTCAGGCAGGTACAGAAATTCATGAGTTACTTTGTGGCCAACGAGCTGGCAAGTTCTTGACTGGCAAAAAGGCCGTTGGCTTGACTCGTCCCCATTTGCTCCTATGATATTAGTGGTTTTTCCACTAAAGGGGGTGATAGGGGTTGTGACCACAGAATGTTCAGTGCCAGTGTCCACCATGAAAGTCATTGACTGACCCCCGACTTGTAGTTTGACCATGGGCTCATGGGGGCCAAGTTCCAGTGAGCCCGGTCACCCCTATTCAGGGTTGAGTCCTGCCAGCACAAGCAGATGGTCTTGGGGCTCAGGTCGGTATTTCCCTTTAGGGATGTTCCCTCTATGTGCCTGAGTCTTTTGGGGGCACTCATTTTTCCAGTGTCCACTCTCTTTGCAGTAAGCACATTGGTCTCTGGCCAGAGGCACCCTTCTGGCGCTTGTCCCCCCTTTTCAAGGTGGTCCTTCTCATCTGGTGTGGTCAGGATTTCCTAAGGCTGCTGCCAGTAGGGAGGCTTGATGTTTTATTCGCTTCTTGGCTTCTCGTTCGGTGGCTTCATCTCGATTGATGAATACTTTGTTAGTGACTTCCAGTAGTTGAGAGATGTTCATGCCCACGAACCCTTCTAATTTTTGGAGCTTTCTTTTAATGTCTGTTGCTGCCTGTGCAACAAAAGCAGCATTCACTATCCTCTTGTTTTCCGTAGCTTCTGGGTCAAAAGGAGTGTAGATTCTGAAGGCCTCGCAAAGCCATTCATAGAAATCTTCCAGAGACTCGTCGGGCTTTTGAGTAACTGAAGTCGTTTTTGTCATGTTTGTGGATCATTTTGCCCCCTCTCTGACTCCTTGGAGGAGTGCTTCATGGTATTGCTGGAGTGCAGCCAGTCCCTGTTCAGTGCTGAAGTCCCAGTTTGGTTGGGCTTCTGGTGCCACTTTTGGTGCCCAATCTTCCAGATTTAAGATGCCAGCAGGGGCCTCCTCCTGCAGCTACTTTCAGGCTTTTGTCAGAATTCGTCGTCTCTCCTCCGTATTAAACAAAGTCAGGAGGAGTTGGCAGCAACCATCCCAAGTAGGATGATGGGTTTGGAAAATGGATTCCATGAGATCAATAAGAGCCTGGGGCTTTTCTGAGTAGGAATGGGTGTGGTGCTTCCAGTTTAAGAGGTCTGTAGTTGTGAAGGGCTGGTAGTATAATACAGGCTTCCCAGGTTGGATGGTCCCATTCTCGCCGATCTGGGCTGGACCCTGTGTTTCACGGAGGAGCATCTGTAATGTGGGTTGTGCCGACCAGAGTCTCCTTGCTAGTGGGGTTGCAGGGTTTTCCTCAGAGGGGGTCAATGTTCCCAGAGGGGCCAAAGGTGGAGGTGTTGCTGGGAGATCTGCCTGCATTCCCAGGCTAGGAGGAGAGACTGAAGGTGCAGGTGTTCCTGGGAGATCTGGCTGCGCTCCCGGGCCAGGAGGAGAGGCTAGAGTGGCCGAAGTATATGGTGGTGGGGGTGGTGGGGGGTCCTCCTCCGAGGTGAATGACTTGATGAATGACTGGATTCTGGAGCCCCTTTCCCTGTGCAACCAAGACCCTGCTCTGTCCCTTTTTTCCAATGCACAATCAAACCCAAGGGGGCAGAGTCTGGGCTATCTCCAACCAAGAGTCGATGTAGGAAAACTGATCGGGGTGGCCAGGGGTTCCTGTGACCACCAGCCACACTGCATGGACCCTGGCTATATCCAGGGTCCCTTCTGAGGGCCAATCAACATTAAAAGTGGGCCACTCTACTTCACATAAGGCTAAGAGGGTGCCAGGGTTCATCCAGATGCCATAATCTCTGGAAAAACCCTTCTTGAAATTCTTGAGCATGCAGTTTAAGACAGTAGATTTTGACTGTGATGAACCCATATCCTGCGTCAGTGGCACAAGACAGACAAAGGAAGGGAGGAAGGGGTCACCTCTTTCAAGGCCACTCAGATGCCCACCTGTCTGTGTCTCTTGCGATAACTTAGGCTCGTCTTAGCTAAGGCGCCTGGGTAAATTTCAGGGTGGCCGTTATGCCATATGACATAGCCGCAGAAAACAGGTTAGGGCCCAAGTGGACTCCGTAGCATAAAACCTTGGAGTCACAGACTGGTACGGCAGACGCAAGCCTCTGCCATCCTCACTCACTCACACAGTCACTCAGAGGTTATGCAGTCCCTCCCACAGGGATTGCCCTATTCTGGAATCTCGGTACTTGAGATTTCAGGAGGTGATCAGTCTCCTCTTCCATCCAGAGATGGGCCTGACTGAGGGCTAGGCACCCGGGGCCTTACCTTTCCGGAGTCTCCTGGCACTGTTCAGTCTGTCTCCCCACTGAGTCAGGCCAGGGTGTAGGGAAGCGGCCTGCAGGGACCGCCTCAGAAGGAGGTCCTGTCAAGAGGACAGGTGGCGCCCACCTCGTTCGGGCCGTTAGCCCCAGGCCGGAGGCACAACGGGACTGCTCAACTGGGTCTTTCCCAGGCAGGGAACCAAATGTTGTGGCCAGCTGGAAGTAACCCAAACGGCACTCTTGGGAGCATGGATGAACAAAGTTTTATTATGTGAAGGCCCAGAGGAGAGTTTACTCTCCAAATTCTGAGCCCTGTTTTCCAATTTTCATAAGTTTATATAAGTACACTAAGCGGGCAAATTCCTGAGCAAGTGGGCAGGCAGGGTTATAAAGGCAGAGAAGAACGGTTAGCTTATCTTTCTAAAAGCAGAAGGCCATTAGGGAGGAAAAGAGTCATTATCTGTATAGAGTTGTAAATTTCAATTCAAAGGGGCAGCCTGGAGTGCTTATCTTCCTGACATGGATTCCATAGAGAAAAGGGGAGGAAGGAGGGGCAAGGGGGACCAGAGACTGGGGGGAGTTTATTTTCTTAAAGCTGTGGGTTTCTGCTGAGGGTGAGGTTGGGGTCCCGGCACTTCCCTTATCACTTTCACCCCTGGGAATGTGTGTGTGTGTGTGTGGGTAGTTCCTGATGGACAAGCTGGAGGGGCCTGAAGGTGCAAGGTGGTGTCTTCCACAGCAGGGCTCTGCAGGATGACCTTGGAGGCTGTGTGCTTTACCCTGACCCCTGAAGGCCAGTCCTCTCCTTGACCTGGGCATGGAGGCTCAGCTGCACAATGGAGAGAAGGGAGTGAGACCTGAGTATGTCCTGGGGGTGTTACTGGTTCTACTTGACTTGGTCAAGTAATTGCAAAACTGCTAAAATCCTGGCTTGAGCCATCTTCTAGTGAATACGTAAATGGTAAACCTCCTGGTGAATAACAGCCTGTCCCTTGTGGAGCTTGCAGTTTTAGGGAGCAAGTCAAAGGGCCAGGTGTTTTGCCTCCACAAGCAGGGAAGACCTGCTCAAGGTGAGATGGATACTTTTGCACTGGCTTTAAAGGGTGGGCCAGGACTACCTGGAAAGAAAGAATTGTGATTTCATGGCTTAGTGTGTGCAAAAATAATTAGGTAGGATGCAAATATTCTCGCTGTCCTGATTTTGTGATAATCAGGGTAGGCTAACCATTCGCTATATTAGAAACCATGTGTGTGTCCCCAGACCTAGTTTTTCTCCCTAGGTCTGGTTTTTGGAATGCTGGTGATAAACTAAGTCTGATTTATTATATGATCACCCTGTATGGGAAAGACCGTAACACTGGGTGGCTTTGATCAACCTTGAGAGATATGGCAGGGGGACAGATGTGACTCGGGCGGTTGGGCTTCCGTCTCCCATGTGGAGGGACCTGGGTTCGATCCCCAGGACTTCCCAGTAGAAATTTAAAAATAGGAAAATATGGAAGCATGGGGGTGCCACCAGGCCCCACGAGCCATGCAGCAGGATGATAACATAACAGGAGAATGACACAGGGGAGAGCCAGGATGAGACACACCGAAAGACCAGGAACTGAGGTGGCGCAGGCAGGAGGATCCATCTGTCCCACATTGGAGGTACCAAGGATCGAGTCCTGGTGAAGACGGGAGGAGAGGGGTGAGGGGAGAGGGCTGGAAATGGACACAGAGTGACCCAGCAAATGGACACGGAAGCAGTGGGGACTGAAGGAGGCTTAAGATGGATAAAAGTAAATAAATGGGTAAATAAATCCTTAAAAAAATGTATAGGGGAAGAAGATATGGACTATAGTTGGTAGTAATACTTTGATGATGCTCTTTCATGATTTAACAAATGTTTCACATCAATGCAGGTGTTTGGGGGAGGGGGAACCCTGTATGATGTTATGCATGTTTGCTTTCTAAGTTCATGATATTTGCTGAACACTTATGGTTTATATATGCGTTGGGAAAAAAACAGAGCTCACTTGGACATGGAGACTGATGATTGCAGGCAGAAAGTTTATTGGGAAGCCTTCCCAACAGAGGGGGTTGAAGAATAGACTTCAGCCAGCCCCCGGAAAGGAGGGCTTTGAATTTGTTCAGTACATTCCTAGGCGGGGAAATGATAGTCAGTGGGAGGGGGTCAAGGGTTTGAGTAAGGTGCAGGGGTCAATAGGAAGCCCTAGAGGAGAAAAATTTCCCTTGTATGAGGTAGAGGGTAGTGGGTTAGGGATTTATGGTTTTTTGGAATGCTGGAGGAGCAGGTGGTGTTTGATGTGGAAGGAGTGAAGGTTTTTATCTCACTTTACTCCCATCTTCACCATGGTCTCTTTGTTCAACCTTTGGGGAAGTGCCTTGTTTTCAGACACATAGGCTTAAGGGGGTAATTGTTCTTCCTTAAAGCATGTCAGGGGGAATTGAGTCACAGCTTGTTATTTATTGCAAATCTAGTGAAGGGTAACTCCTAACATTCCTAACTCTTTGTTTATATATATGTTGGGGAACCCGGGTATTGGGGTATACGGAACTGGGCAGGATGGGAGGGTGAGGGGATTCGGGCATTGTCTCAATATGGCTACTTCCTGCTGTCAAGGGGCAGAGAAGAGTTCCCTTCCATCCTGTCCAGGGGGCTGTGGTTTCAGGTCTTGCAAGGTTTGATATTGTCACTCGTGCAGCAGAAAGATGCCATTTACGTATTCCTGAGTTGTTGACTGTATGATTTGGTGTGTAAATCGGATGAGAAGCTGTAAGAGACAGAGACCAAAAAGAAGCAGCAATAATAATAGTAGTGGTATTATAATGGGTAAAAGGATTGATTTTAGGGGTGAGAAAATGTAAGAGAGAAATGAGAATAAACAGGATTGATTTCCATAGCTGTTGTCTTAGGCCCTCTGAATAATCTCTATGTTTTCTTTTGAAATTTTAAGATTTTCTTCTACCTGTCCAGTTTTGTTAATATTAAAAACAACAAGTTTCCTATTGGATTAGGGACAGGGATGGAGGTTTGGGGTTATCTGCTATGTGGCAGGGGAGACCCGCCTGCACTGACCGGGGTAACAGGGGATTATTTTGCTAAATGGGGCTAACATTATCAACTTTTTTTTATATGGTTGAGTAGAAAGGGAGAGCAAGAAGGTGGGCGTCAATCATCTGGCTGCTTTCTGCTCTTATGGGGCATTGTGAGATTCAGTTACTGTTCCCCTTTTGTCGTCGAGATACTGTGGCCTCTGGCTCGGTGGCTGGTACTGTATTTTTGCAGCAGGAGAAGATCATGTACATGATCATGGGTGGCCTCTCAGATGGCTGTTTGGATAAACTGAGTTATTGCATGGAAGACGTATGGACCTGTTGATATGAAGAGAATGAGAATTATAATTGTGGTAAGGATAGGAATTAACCATGAAATTCAGGGTGGGCTCTGAGGTTATTGCCTCCAGGAGTCTTGGGAGAAGAAATAATAAGATTATACACTCAACAGATGGTTGACAGTGAAATTACATAATTTGGTGGGCTTACATACATAGAGTAGGAATAGGAGAAGTGTTTTTGAGTGAATTTTTCATGGATTTAAGGTTTCCAAACAGAAGGCTGCATAGGCCTATCGTTAAGATGATTCTATTTTCTCTCATTTTGTATAGTTTGAGGCATAGGCAATAACAAATTATTCTTACTTCCCTTTTTGGGCTGTGGGGCGGCTGGCACTTTAACTTGTAACTTTAGTGCCTGTCTTGGTCTTGCTGTTAGCATCGTAACTGGAGCTGTTGGCTACAGCCCACAGCACCAAATTACAAGAGTTCCATTGCAGTGTCTGTAGCACTGAAAACACACCTTGCCCCTTCTGAGAACAGGACCTGACGTTGCAGTTGTCGGAATGAGTATGAAGGACACTCGTGGGTGATGTTCATGAGCTGTTGGTGAGTGACAGGCAGTTGGAACTGCTGGGCTGGGCACCACAAGGTCTGGTATACACCATGTTTGCTCTTTTGGTGGAGCCACTCTGCTGCATTTTGGGTTTCAGTGGTATGGCTGTGGATCTTCGTGAGGGCATCTGCCTCAACAGTCCCAAGAGAGATGTTAGAGGAAGAGGCAGGAACATGATAGTTACCTGTCACTGCTGGCAGGTGTCCCAGGTGTTCTTCCACAGATCTTTTTTCTCTACAGAGGGCAGCCCACAACAGTTCATTGCTCCTGTCTTGTACTTTGTCTTTTTGCAATTGTGACTAAAGCCCAAGGGGCATTTGTTTAGAATGTTACCTCTGCCACAAACCCCACCCAAAGCCAATATTGGTACTAGCTACATCCAATTTACAGGGTAAGTTAAGGTTCACCACCCCCCTTACTGCTTAAACTTCTGCTATTGACATCTAAAAAGCAGCCTGTTGCGGGGGGGAGGGGTTCTCATTTCCATGCAGAATTTTTTCTGGTAAACACATATAATAGTTTTAGTATCTGAACTAAATGAGGGATGAACGTTTTCAGTACCCCAACAATTAATCAGAGCAGAGGATACATTTTTTATTTTACTTAATTAAACAGCATTTAAGAATTTGATAGACAGCCAGGATTTTATAGCTTATCCCAATTGTTTGCCCATTTCAGGCCTTTAAGATAAGACACTATTGTCTCAGATGCTTTTTGTAGTTCTGAAAAAAGATTACTGGTTAACATAATATCATCAATAGGGTTACAGCCACAGGTTTTTCCACACAGCCAGGTTTTTTACCATCAGGCCAGGACAGATGGCTGGGCTATGCACACAGTTTTACAACCCACCATTGGCCTTCTCACATGAAGGTGAGAGCATGTTGGATTGATTTGCTTAAGGAGATACTAAAGAAAGCCTTAGCAGGTTTTAAAACAAAGTGATAATGACGTAACTGGATATTAATTTCTTGCAAAAACTAGCAATATTTGGGACTGCTGCAGACAGCAGTGGTGTTACTTTAATTCATGATAATTTATTGTTATTCACCACCTCTGACAGCCCTCAATGGCCACTTTTTTCTTCAGCCATAAAGCTGCTTTTTTAGTGCAGGTGGGGCAAATCAGATGAACAGGAGCTAAGGCATCCGCCTCTTGATTTCTAGGCAGAGAGGTTGTTTCTGTGACACATACCATTTTAAAAAAATAATTAAAACCATGATTAACAATACTATAAATATTTTTAGATTTTCAGGAATTTTATGCATGAACATTGTACTGGTACAACTTTGATTAACAGAGGGTTAAATAATTAAGACTTTTAAACACTTATCATCCAACCTATAATATATAATGCAACCACAATATCTTCTTCAACTTGCCAAATGCATTCAAGTTTTGTCCTACATACTTCCATTCTGATTGTATGAAAAACAGCCATCTTATCTTAGGACAAAACATACTTTCCTGAACAAACATCGAATTTCACTCAGCACTCCTACAAACTTTTTACTTCTTTCAATATCCATTTAAGTTTCACGTCTTTCATTCTGTGAAGAAAAGCTATTTCAATTTAGGTAAGAACTATTTTTTTATGAAGAGATTTGCCATAATTTCATTAGTGAAGATACAATTTTCATTGCTTTAAAGATTTAATATACACAATGCAAATTTACCTTATTAGCATTCATACTTATTAATATAAGTGTTTATTTGATTTTTGGCCATTTGAATAGAGCTCTTTTAAGAATTTTCATGTGTCAATTTAATATTACCATCCGGAGGTATTAAGTTACATACTGAACAAACAAACACAAAAAGACTTAAGACATATTGACAGAATCATAAAGCTCAGTAACTTGACTCATAATTCTTACTCCTTTAGCATGGCTATTTTTAGGCTTTTCATTATCTTTGATTTTACTGCTTTTAATATTTAAACACTTTACTAGTAATCAGCAACAGTTTAGGAATATTTGAGTATTATAAATGCAGTTAAGCTTTAATTTAGCAGTTTAGACAGACAGGTATTTAACACATATGTTTTGGATCATTGCTTTTTAGGAGTACACTTAGACTTAGGAGTTAGCTAAAAGCTTACTTGTAAGAGGCGAGCAATTGTAGAATTGTTAAGTAAGATTATTAGGGACAGCTGGGTGTTGAAACTTTTGATAAGATGAGAAGGATCAGAGGAATAGGATCTGAGATGGTGTTTGATTTGGAGAGATCAGAGAGGGAGAAGGGGATGTGAACATGGCACAATGCTTCCTGCCTAGGCCACTTTCTGGAGAGAGAGGACAGGAGCTGGGGAAGGAGGCTGGAGAGAGGGGATTTGGGCTCAAAAGCAGGTGATGGGTGGGGGCCCAGGGAGAGGTGTGGGGGAAGGGAAGGAGGATGGAGCAAGTTCAGGGAGTGCTGATGAGGCATACAGCAGCAGAGGAGGGGTGTGATCAGAGGGATCAGAGTCCGAAGAAGGGTTTTCTGTGAGTGGAAGGTGGGGAGAGGCAGGGACGGGAGGCGAACACTGGCCCTGGAGCCTGTATGAGGAGGTGCAGGAGAAACCTGGTCTGCCAGATTTTCAGAGGTTGTAGGGGGTATGAGAGAGGGGGAGAAGGAAAGTTTCGGAGAGGATTTTTGGAGTAAAAGAAGTATCTGATAAGAGGAACAGGATTGGCAAAGGGAGAGATGATTATGAAGGAAAAAAAATGCTTGTATGTAAGGAATTTCTGACCACTTGCCAAAGCACTGGATGAAATTCTCTAAGTCTTAGAGAATTTGGAAATTGAAAGTGCCATTCTCTGGCCATTGATTTTCATTGTCCAATTCATATTGCAGCCACACAGAGGTCAAATAGAAAATGAGCATTTTAGTTTTAATGTCTCCTTCTGGGTTCAGAGTTTTCAGGTTATGAAGGAGACAACCCAGAGGTGTGATTTGGTGGGGGGTGTGTGTGTGAAATTGATTTCCCCATTTCAGGTGGCTTGGGTGAGACTTAGGATCTCTAAGACAGGGGAGATTTTGAATGAGACAGGCATCCCTGAATCAGTCAGAAATCTCCAAGGAAACAGGAAACTGCACTTGGAGAGACATCTCTGGAGCCAAGGGGTTTCTTTGCATGAGGATGCAGGCCTACCGCCCACTGTGGCCCTTGGGGACAGCAGTGAGGATCGCTAACCTAGTGCTAGGATTTTTCAGTGGGTTGTCCTGGACAACAGAAAAAGGAGAAAGAGAGAGCAGGATCCTCTGGCAGAGAAATCCTTAACTCACCCAGCCGAGATTCGATATCCAGTGTTAGATGGGTGTTTGGCCGGGGCAGGGAGTAGATTCCTCACCAATCAATCAGTCTCAATGTGACCCCAGCCCCGGGTTTTTGGCACCAAATGTTGGGAAAAACGGCGCTCACTGGGACACGGAGACTGATGATTGCAGGCAGGAAGTTTATTGGGAAGCCTTCCCAACAGAGGGGATCTGAAGAATAGACTTCAGCCTGCCCCTAGAAAGGAGGGCTTTGAATTTATTCAGTACATTCCTAGGTGGGGAAATGATAGTCAGTGGGGGTCAAGAGTTTGAATAAGGTGCAGGGGCCAATAGGAAGCCCTAGAGGTGAAAGTTTTCCCTTGTATAGCTAGAGGGTAGTGGGTTAGTGATTTATGTTTTCATGAAATGCTGGAGGAGCAGGTGGTGCTTTGATATGAAGGAAGTGAAGCTTTTTATCTCATTTTACTCCCATCTTCACCGTGGTCTCTTTGTTCAACCTTTGGGGAAGTGCTCTGCTTTCAGACACACAGGCTTAAGCGGGGGCTTGTCCTTCCTTAAAGTATGTCAGGGGGAATTGAGTCACAGCTTGTTAATTATTGCAAACATAGTGAAGGAGAACTCCTAACAGTATGTTCATGTATGAATGATATACTTCAATAAATTGTTTTTTTAAAAATAATTAGGTAGGAAGGTAAACATTTTAACATTAGTTCAAGTGAGACTCTGAGAACATTCCACGGGTCTGATGGCCAGTAAACCGAGGGTGTTTGTAGGGTAAACTTGAGTCAAAGGAAGACCACTTCCTGGCCTGAAAGGTGATCGTGATACATTGTACAACAAAAATGGCACCATACAAAACAGTTTTCAAGACAGGAGCCCACCTGGAGAGCAGCGAGGTAAAATGATATGTGCCACATTAATAAACCCTGGTTGCTCCTGCAGGGATGAAATTATAAGGCATATTCATTTTCTCCATTTGTGTACTAACCATTTCTAATTTTTATAAAATGTAAATGTAATGGTTTTCTATTTTTAAGTTTATTTTTAAGGAGTGGAAAGGCAAAACAGGGGTATTAACAGTGTTGAGTCAGAGCCATCATGACCAACTGTACTGAGGCTCAAGCATTGGGACATGGGTGGAAAATAGATGGAAATGAGAGGATTTCAGTCTGCATTTGAGCATCTCTTTTGCTGCAGCAAATCTCCCACTTACAGTGAAATTTTCTGGGAATGTGGTCATAGGGCCTTTCTCTAGGACACACTAGATGCTCAGTGAATATACTCCTCATCACCCATAAAGCACTACTAAATTTTAACCAGCAACGTAACCTGCCAAAATGTCAAATAAAGTACTGTGCACGTAAAATTAGATTTAAAATAATTCTACAAATTTGATGATTCTAATTTTCACTGTTTCAAAAGCAGTTACTTTTTTGGTTGCTGTGAACTCAATAAGTCCCAGGTAAGATGTTTCTGTTTACAGTGTCTTACTTGACAGTTTGAGCTAGGGTGACTGTTCCCTGTTTACTCTCAAGAAACAGTTCCAGTAAATTTTAAAGCACTTTCCAAAAGACCTCTGCCAGCAAGTGGCAGCTCAGATTTTCAACCCATGTTTGTAAGACTCTAAAGCCACATTCTTAACCTCAGCACTTCAGGACAAATCCTTTATAACATTCTTATCTAATGGAGCTTGGTATACCAGCAAATGGCAATGCTAACCTGTATTTAACCAATGCCCATTGCAAACCTAGGCTGTCTTTCTCCTTCTCCTCTGTGCTCTCTAATGTGAAATGTAATCGTTAGTACATCTTAAACATATTTGCCCAGTATTTACCAATTTTCTATTCTCACCTGAGCCCAAACTAGATCTGGGATGGATTCTCAGGTCAATTACTTAATAGCTGTGTGTCCTTGGGCAACTTACTGATCCTCTCTGAAACCTAGGGATAGCAATAGGATAGATCTCATAGATTCGAGATCTTTAGGATCATGATGGTCATCATCATATTGTTTCCTGTATGCACTGTTGATTCTTTTTATTTTATTTTATTTTTTTATTGCGGGTAAAAATCAAATTTTTCACAACACAAACCAATATTTGTAAAATCTCTCCCACACAGTTCTGCATGTTATATGTCGATGTAAAATGCCCTATATCTGTCATTGTAATGTTACTCAGGATAATTTCCCAAGTCCTGAAAAAGCACCTCTATTACAACTGCTTTTCCCTTCCCTGCCCCAAAAAGTGTCTAGTGACCACTGGCTCCACCTCACTGTTATAATTTCTTCCATTGCTTGAATCACATTATGTCTACAACAGAATACCATTAAGTCTACTTTAGTCCATAGCTCTTCCCCCAATCCTAAGGAGTCTGGGTTGGTGATGTCCACTCTGTCTCCAAGTGAGAGTGGTCTTATATCCCATGGATATGGTGGATGGGATTATCCTGCCTGCAGCTGCAGGCTCTCTCCATTCCCTGGGATGGCCGTTGTCCATCATCGTCTCCTCACCAGGTGACTTGGGTGAGTCCATTGAGCTGTAGAGTAGGAGTTGAAGCTCCACCAAGATTCCAAGCACAGCTGGCACATGGGCAGGCCAGAGGCTCCAGTCTCTGGAAATACACCTACAAACTCCAGCATCACATATAGGTTTGAATAGAAGGGACTGATGGACCATGTGCAGGCAGGACTTATTTGATTCCAACCCTGTCACTCTCAGGAGCACAGATTCCAAAGTAGAGCCCACTGATTAGGCATCAATCTCTGGAGCTATCCCCCCTTATATAGGACCTGGGTGTCTCCAGAGCCCTCAGGAGCCCCTTTGTGTGGGATGATATCCACTTTGGTGATCTATGAGATCCTATTGAAGTGTGTATAAGCGTTATCTCTGGGATGACCTCCCGACTCTCTTTGAAGTCTCTTAGCCACATGACCTCATTTGTCTTTACCTTTTCCCTCTTTGATTCAAGGTCTTTTTTTCAGTCATATTGCCAGTTGGCGCTTGGTATTAATCCCTCGTTGCCAGGGAGGTTCATACCCTGGAGTCATGTCCCACGTTGGAGGGAAGGTAGTGCATTCATATACTGAGTTTGGCTTAGAGAGAGGCCACATTTGAGCAACACGGAGGCTCTCAGGTGGCAACCCTTAGGTACCCCATAACAGTAGGCTAAGTTTCAATTACAAGAGCAAGGACTCATAAGGCTAGTCATCAGTAACACGAACCCATCAGCGGACTATCCTCTTTTGCCAGACACTACCCCTGCACTTGGGGGACTGTTGCTGCTCCCTTGGAGAATGTGGCAGAGCTCTCCAGGCTGAGAATTCAGTATTCCCTCATTTATTGAGTGATTGTCTACCCACCATGACCATGCCCCACCCCTTGATCATTTGAACAATTTTATATATCTTTCCAGTATATTCAGATGAACTTCCTTCCATGAATCCACCATCCCCAACACCCCCCACCAATGATCCTCTGCAGCTCCCATTGTAACCCTTCTGTGATCTAAACCTTCCTTGAAGATGAAGTCCATCTAATAACCAAATGCAGTTAATAGGAAAATGAAATAATAATGATAAGCTTAAATGAAAGAGATAAAATACATAGAAACTCAGGAAAAAAAAAAAAACCTAAAAATATAAGTAACAGATTGGGACATTAAAAAAATGGGGAAAAAAATTTAAAAAAAAAATTTTTTTTTCCCTTTTATCACTGCATTATCAGGTGTCCAGTCTGTACCGTGGCACCTTCCCCCTTTCATTCCCCAGTGTCTCCCAAATTTTCATTTAAATTTCAAAGGAGTTTTAGTCACAGCAAAATCACACACAGAATACTAGAGACTCTCATATACCCAACCTCCTTACCCTTTCCTCACTCCATATTTTTTTTTGTGTGTGGATGGTACCATTGTTATAACTGTTATACAGGTAGTGAAACATAGCTACTAAACATTGTCAATGGTTTACAGTATAGTTTACAGTTTAGTAGGTACAGTTTAATAATTTTTGATGATATTTACCATGTCCTGTGTCCATTACTGTAAGGTAATGAAAAATATTTCTCATGACCACTAAATACCCTTTGTTTGATCTTTTCTGTTCCTTCCGCCCCTTCCCCCTGGGGTACATGACACTCCCTTGTCTTGACTCATTGGATGACAAGATTCATAGTTACATACCCTGGGTATTCTAACTTGCCCTTCCTAATCTACCCACCTGTCAATACAGCACCACCAAACCCAGTAATATCACTACCCACCTGTCCTATCCTTCAATATGCAACTGTACTCTATCACTTTACCATAGATTGTGAGTCATCACCCGTACCATATGGGTGATGACTCACAACCTACTCTTCTCTTTCTCTCCCATGTTTACCTATCTTTCAGACAATGATTCTCAGAAACTGCTCACTTTCCTCAATTCAAATCAGTAAGGTCATATACTGTTCATCCTTCAATGCCTGGCTTGTTTCACTCAACATAAGGTCTTCAAGATTCATCCATGTTATTCTGTGTGTTAGCACTTTATTCCTTCTTACAGCTGAGTAATATTCCATTGTATGTATGTACCACATTTTGCTTATCCATTCTTCTGTTTAGGGGCACCGGGGCTGATTCCAACTTTTGGCAATTGTGAATAATGCCACTATGAACATTGGTGTGCATATATCTGTTTGTGTCTTTGCTTTCAATTCTTCTGGGTATATGCCCAGCAGTGGAATCACTGGATCATATGGAAGATCTATTGCTAGTTTTCTGAGGAACTGCCAAACTGTCCTCCACAGTGGCTGGACCATTCCACAATCCCACCAGCAGTGGATGAGTATTCCTATTCCTCCACATCCTCTCCATCTTATAGTCTGCTGTTTTTTTAATAGTTGCCATTCTGATGGGTGTAAGATGGTATCTCATTGTAGTTTTGATTTGCATTTCCCTAATAGCTAGTGATGTTGAGCATTTTTTCATGTGCTTTTTTAGCCATTTGTATTTTTCCTTGGAGAAGTGTCTTTTCAGGTCACTTGCTCATTTTTTAAATGGGTTGTTTGTCTTTTTATGTTCGAGGTATAGGATTTCTTTATATATGCAGGATATTAGGCTCCTATCAGATATATGGTTGCCAAATATTTTCTCCCATTGGGTAGGCTGCCTTTTTATATTCTTAATAACATCCTTTGAGGTGCAGAAGTTTTTAATTTTGAGGAGATCCCATTTATCTATTTTTTTCTCTTGCTGTTTGTGCTTTGGGTGTGAAGTTCATGAAACCATTTCCTATTACAATGGGCAAATCGTTTGGGCAAAACTACTGTATGAGACAATAAGGAATAGGGCAAGGAATAGGTGATAGTTGGGATTTTCTTATAGTTAGGCATATTTTACACTTCAGCTGTTTATCTATTTATTTAAGATTATTTTTAAATACAAAAATAAAAGAAACCCCACACAGAGAACTCCAATTTACCCCTACCCCTGTCCCCAATACTCATGTTCAGATTCACAATTTTAAGGTATTGCCACATTTGCTGTATCATATTGTTCATATTTTCTCTCTGTCTCTCTCTTTCTCAAAGAATTTTCTGAACACTTGAGTTTAGGTTGTATTCATCATGTTCCTTGAACACTTAACACTGCCATGTATATTTCTTAAGAACAAGGATAGTTACTTATGTAACTATCTTAAGTTCAGTTATCAAGTTTAAGAAATGTAACATTGATATAAAACTTAGCATTCTATAATTCATATTTTATATGTCTCAATAGTATCTCTTTTAACCTTTTCTCTTCCTTTGTTAGCTCTCATCCAGAATAATTTATAGCATTTAACTGTTATTGTCTCTTTAGTTGCTCTTTATTTTTCATTTTATTGTGGGACCATAAAAACAACATAAACTTTCTCATCTCAACCACCCTCAGGCATAACATTCAATCGCGTTAATCACATTCACAGTATTGTGGCACCCTCACCGCCTTTCATTGCTAAATTTTCCTATTTCCCAAACAGAAACACTATAGCAATTATGCATTCAATCTCAATTTTCCTTAATCCTTGCCCCTGGCAACCTATATTATTAATTTCTTTCTCTATAATCTTGTATATTCTCTGATATTTTCTTTGTGGTTGCCATGGGGCTTAAATTTGATGTCTTAAATATATTACTATCTTGTTTGCTTTGAAATCAACTTAACTTCAATAGAATACACAAACTATGGTCCTATACCCTTCTGTCCTCCTACCTGTATGTCAAAATCACATATCATAAATTACATGTTTTTACATCATGAGTCTAAAACCACTGATTTATCACTGCATTTTATGAATTTACCTTTTAGATCTTGTAGGAAGTAAAAGTGAAGTTACAAACCAAAAATCCAATAGTGCTAGCATTTATATTTACCTATGCCCTTAGCTTAACTGGATATCCTTCTGTCTTCAGGCAGCTTCAATTGTTTATTGTCCTTTCCTTTCAACCTTCAGAATCTCTCTTTAGCATGTCTAGTAGAGCCAGCCTAGTGGTGATGAACTCCATCAGCTTTTATTAAACTGGACTTCTCTTTATCTATCCCTTATTTTTGAAAGATAGTTTTGCTGGATAAATAATTCTTGGATGGTAATTTTTGGCCTTCAGCACTTGAAATATGACTTTCCCACTGCCTTCTTGTCACCATGTTTTCTGATGGGAAATCAGCATTTAATCATATTGAGGCTCCCTTGAACATGAAATATTGCTTCTCTCTTGTGGATTTCAGAATTCTCTGTTTATTTTAGGTATTCAACAACTTGATGATAATATCCATGATGTGTGTCCATCTGTGTTTATCCTGATTGAAGTTCATTGAGTGTCTTGAGATGTATGTATTGATGCATTTCATTAAATTGGGGATGTTTTAAGCTATTCTTTCTTAGAATATTCTCTCTTCCCCTTCTCTCTTTCTTTTCTTTCTGGGACTCCCAAAATTGTATTTTGGTATGTTTGATGGTATCCCACAGGTTCTCCATGTTCCATTCACTTTTCTTCATTCTTTTTTTTTCCTACTCCTTAGACTGGATGAGTTCAATGGTCTTAACTTCCAGTTCACTGATTCTTCTGCTAATTCCAATCTCATCTTGAAGTCGTCTATGGAATATTAAATTTCTGTTACTGTGGTCTCCATCTTTGTTTGGTTCCTTTTCATAATTTCCATCTCTCTACTGATATTCTCTTGTGTTCATCTATCATTTTTATGATTTTCTTTAGTTCTTTTCCATATTTTCCTTTAGCTCTTTGAGCATATTTAGTACCATTTTTGCAAAGTCTTTCTGTGGTATGTTCCAGGTCCTATCCTCTTCGTTAATAGTTTCTAATGTTTTAATTTCCTTTGCTTATGTCATTGTTTCCTGTTTCTTTGTATAATTTATAACCTTTTGTTGAAACCTGGATATTTTGATATTTTAATGTGTTATTGTTAGAATTTATACTCTGATGTGCCTTTTCCTTAAACTTGTGTTCATGTAGCACTCTGAAAGAGTCTTGAATGCCAGAAGCTAAGAAAAAAAAGAAAAGAAAAATGAAAGAAGAAATACCTTTTCCAGTCTTTGCAGATTGACCTGTGTGAGTGCTCTCTTTCAGGGCTTATCTGTACAATGAGTTTAGAGAAAAGCTCCGGGCCAAAGCATAGGGGATTCCCTGGTCCTTTATGTGCATGTGTCTAGTCTTGGGAATGCCCATGTAGCCCTAGAAATTCCCTCATTCACATGGATACAAATATCCCTCTTCTCTAGGTCATCCTGGGCACAGCATTGTATGTCTCAGAGGCAGAAATTCCTTTCCCCAGACAGCACGGCTTGACTGTTCTCCCAAAGAGCTCTGTGAGCTGCCTTCCACAAGCAGGGTATGTTCAGGGATGGTAAGCTACCACCACATAGCTGGACATGCGTACTGCCAGTGTGTGCATAAGAGTTACTCTTCTCCCTCCAGAAATGGGACCAGGGATCCACACTGGGATCATAGCCCAGATTGAAGCTGAGCAAGTGAGGGGTGGGGGAGTGTCCAGACAGGGCACTAGATGCTCCTACAGCTTTTACATAACCTTTTTCTTGATTCAGGACTCGCCTTGTTAATGCACTCCTTTAACTGTTTTCTGGACCTTTGAAAATATCTTCTTTCTGGTTGTTCAAAATTGCTGTTCAGGGACAGAGTTCTGAAGTATCTCACTCTGTCCTCTTAATCAGGGTGTGGCTAGAGTTTATTTTAGAGGATCATGAGATGGGTAGTGAAGGAATTATTTTTCAAATGAGTGCCAAGTTGTCCAAAACAATGTATTGAAGTTTGCATCATGTGTTTCTCTGTGTGTGGTGTGTGTACATGCTAAATGTTTTGGTTGATTTGTTAAATTCCAATAAATTAAAGTATGTTTAATTTTACAGTCCTGCATTCATATATATGTGAGTAGTTCTCAGTCAGGACCAAAAGGTTTTTTTTAATAAAATTTAATTGAAGTATATCATTCATACATGAACATCCATAAACAATAAATGTATAGTAAAACTTGTGAACTTATAAAACGAACATGCGTATCATCATACAGGACTCCCATACACCACCCTACCACCAACACCTTGATTTGTTGTGAAACATTTTTTACAAACTATGAAAGAGCATCATCAAAATATTACTGCTAACTATAGTCCATATCTTACATTTAGTGTATTTTTCTCCTAACCTACTTCATTATTAATACCCTGTATTAGTATTACATATTTGCTATAGTTCATGAGAAATCGTTCTCATATTTGTTCTGTTAACCACAGCCAAACTCCCACCAGTGAATTCCCTGTATTATACAGCCCCATACTTTGTACAATCTATTAAAAACTTTGATAAATTCATAGACACCATTGAGTGCCTTTAGCTTGATGAAAAGCAATTAAATAACTTTTGTACCCTTTCCTGTTTTTGATACTACCAAGGATCAGAATAATAGAAAGAGAATTTGTTCTGACTTAACAAATCTAAAAAATGGATTTGGATATGGGAATGCTACACCTTCTTTAGAGGTTTGAAATTTTTTGTAGTTTTTATTAATATTTTCTCTTGCTGAATAATTCTCTATTTTATCCTCCCCCAAAACACCTGAGGGAAGTGATTATTATCCAGGTGGGACAAGTTCTTTCTCCTCTTCAAGAGAAAGGCCAACCCACACGTATATATTGTTCTCAAGCCAGTTGGCAATGGGACGTTCTCTTCCTTCTTCCTATTTGCTTTGCCATATTGGATGATGATTGATTTTCACCACAAGATTATACTAGAAAGCCAGGAGGGAAAGAGGGAAAGAAGGAAAGTCCAGAAGAAAAGCAAAAGTGAAACAGATGGACAGTGGAACAGGGAGATTAAAAATACTCCATTAATCTGCAATGGAATGGGATGACAATGTAAGTTCTGAGTTTCTTCCTGCTTTCTTTAAACATTCCTAAGTTTTTCATTACACCAAATTTCCAGTTTTTTTTTGCTTTTAAGAAATTGGGGGAAGTTCCAGATAAAGGTGGTATTATGGTTATGTAAGATTTCAAGAAAGTCTGGAGAATTGAGTTTGCAGTGTTAGGTTTCTTTTTCTTTCTTTCTTTTTCTTCCTAAAACATTTAATTATTTTATTTTTATTTATTTTAATTTTAATTTTTAAAGAAGCTTTAGATTACATAAATGTTATATAAAAATATAGGTGATTTCCATATTCCCCACCCTCTCCTCCTCCCACAATTTCCCACATTAACAATAACCTTTATTAGTGTGGTACATTTGCTAAAATTGATAAACACATATTGAAGTATTGCTACTAACCGTGGACTATAGTTTACATTATAGCTTAAACTCTGTCCCGCACAATTTTGTAGGTTTTGACAAAAAATATAATGGCCTATATCTGTCATTGTAATGTCATTCAGGACAATTCCAATGTCACAAAAATGCCCCTATATTATACCTATTATTCCCTCTTCCTCCCTTCAGAATTTCTGGTGGCCACTGCCTTTATATCAATGATAAAAGTTCTTCCATTGCCAAAAAAAAACAGTAGGTCTGTAATATAATAATAAGTCTACTTTAATCCATTGTTCATTCCCCATTCCTGAGGAATTTGGGATGGTGATGCCCACTGTTTCTAAATGAGAGGGGGCTTAGGTCCCATGGGACAGACAGATGGAGCTATTTTGCTTACAGTTGTAGACGCTCTCTGTTCCTTGGGATGGATGTTACCCATCATCATCTCCGTATTAGTTGTTCTGGGTGAGTCCAATATACTAGACAGTAGGTGTTGCAAATCTCCTGAGATTCAGGACTCAACTGGCACTTGAACGGACCAAAGATTTAAGTCTCTGGAACATATATTTTAAAAGTATATTGCTGATTATAGGTTCAAATAAATGGGACAGAAGAGCCGTGTGTAGGGAAACTATAAATGATTCTAAGTCTGTTACACTGAGAAGCATAAATTCCAGCGTAAAGCTCACTTACAGGGTGCCAAACTCCTGAGCTTGTCTGTCCTGCTTATATTGTCTAGATGTATCTAGAGCCTTTATGTTTCTTTTATAACTTCCTCTCAAAAAATAATTCTTTCACCCTTACTATTTTTATGGCAGGAAATAGCTAATTGCTTTGACGTCCTCACAAATGTCACATCCCATTTGTCTGTGGAAAACAATGAAGATCTTGCCTTTGTAGTGACATTTTATCTTCAGATCATGCAATCAGCAGCCTATGAAGCTGCACTCAAGGAATCCACAGAAGGAAAACAGAAGGTAGCAATGCAATTCATGGGTAAGCTCCCTACTCATAGTTATCTATATAGCTATTTAGATTTAATTTTGGTTCAAAAACTGCTGGTTGAACTCAAATTTAAGGACCATATTGACATTGAAAGGTTTTCTCTCTTCTTCTACTGGTAAGTGTTGTGTATGTACTAGAAACAACATATTTTGTTTCTCTTTAGATTAATAAATTTACATTGCATGAGATTTGAAATTTCATTTGGCCAAAATATCAATTCAGCATTTCTGTCTAATTTTTTAAGTTAATCTTCTCTGGTTCTACGTATTGCCTTTTATAGTCTGAGAGTCTTCAAATACTTAGTGGTTATGTACAAGCTGTTATCAAGGTTGCTTTGAAGGATAATGCAGTCTCTACTCTCAGAATGAGAGTTTATCTGGTTTATAGGGGGGAAAAAGAATATAAAGTGTACCTAGGAAGGTGTGTGATATCTAGGAGTGTTGAGTAATATTTGTTGAATAAATGAATGAACAAATGAATGGATGACTAAATATATGAACATGAAAAAACAAGGAGATGTCATGGTTTGAGGATAGATTCCATATTTTTAGGTTAAAAAAGGGACATTTAGAGAATAAAATAATGAACTTTTTTTATTCACCCCCAGAATTAGCAAATGTTATATTTTTGTGGTGTTTATTTCAATATGTTCTGTGTATGAAATTGAAGGTTATAGAATGTTACAAAACATTGTCCCCCTGTTCAATCTCCTTTTTTCCTTCTCAAAGGCAGTTAGTATGATCAACTTTGCATGTATCCTTTGAATCCATGTGCTTACATATTTTTTTGCAACTTCTTTATTTATACCTAAAAAATATATCTGATATTAAATTTCATGAATGATGTCATATTTTATATTTCTTTCTCCAAGTTGCTTTATTTAGTCAACATTCTGTTTTATAGGATCTATCCACTGTATCTAGTTCACTAATTTTTTTCTGTAATAGGTCATCATATGATCACATCACAGTTATTTATTCTCTCTTATCCTGGTGGTAAATTAAATTGTTTATAGAATTTGACAGTTTAAGCTTTAAAAGACAAAAACCACCAGGGACAAACTGCAGTCTGACTAAATTAGATTTGTTGACTTTATGCAACAAGGTAGGTCACTTCACAGGAAGAATGGAATGCCCCTGGCAAAGATTGAGAAAGTTAGCATCTTTTGTAAGAATTAGGTTCCCACTGGAGGATATGAAAGAGGCCTGAGGAAGTACAGACCAGTTTTGGATTGGTTGATTTTTCTGAGGTAGGGTTGCAGAAGCGATTAACTAGTGACTGAGGGCTCTTTTGAGGGAAGGGAGGTTTAGCAATCATGCATCCCCAGTAATAAAGAACAGGAAATCAGGACTGGGATACCTTTGGTGAGAAAGTGATAGTCATTCATCTGGGTCATTTTTCATTTTTCATTATCTCTTCAGAACATAATCTGTGTTTGTGTTTCCTACCTCTTTAATTACAGGCTGTTTTTTCCTCTTCTTATATGAGCTTATTTACTCTTTCATACCCAAACAGGTTTTGACTCCTTCATGGATGTTATGAACAGTTATTTAATGGACATTGTAATACATGTCTTCTAGTGTCCATGTGCACGACCTTTTTCTAGGGCATTTACCTAGAATTAGAATTCCAAGATATTAGAGATACACATTTTCAAACATCATAGATATTGCCAAATTGTTCTCCTAAGTGGTTGTACCAATTTACACCTCTGCTACTGGGCATGAGAATTCAGTTGTTCCCATCTTAACCCTTGTGTTTCCAAGCTTTTTGAATCTTGTCAACACAACAATTAAGAAATGGTGTCTCGTTATAGATTCATTACACATTTCACTGATTATCATTGGATTTGATGTTATCACATATTATTACTGGTTATTAGGGTTTCTTTTCCTGTGAATTTCTGATCTATATTCTTTGTCCACTTTCCCCTGGGTTTTGAGCTTTATCTTATTGATGTTTTAGCATTCTTTACTTATTGTGGATGGTAATCATTTCTGTTCATTAATATCTTCCTCCAATTTGTGATTTGTAATTTACTTTTTCTTTTGAAAAACAATTTATTGAAGTATATCATTCATACATGAACATGGATAAACAATAAGTGTATAGTAAAAGTTGTGAACTTAAAAAAAAAAACATGCATTACATCAGACATCACCCTACCACAAATACGTTCTTTGTTGTGAAACATTTGTAACAAATTTTGAAAGAGCATCATCAAAGTATTACTACTAATCCATGATATATAGGGAGATCATGCAACTCAACAATAAAAAGACAAACTATCTGATTATAAATGGGCAAAAGGCTTAAAAAGACAACTGCCCAAAGAAGAAATACAACTGGTGAAGAAACACATGAAAAAATGTTCAACATCCCTAGTGATTAGTGAAATACAAATAAAAACTACAATGAGATATTATTTCACACCTATTAGATTGCCTGCTATTAAAACGTCAGAAAACTGTAAATGTTGGAGAAGATGTAGATAGGAATGATTATTCACTGTTGGTGGGAATGTAAAGTGTGGAGGCGTGTTTTGCAATTCCTAAGGAAGTTGAATATAGACTTCCAGTGGAATCTGGCAATATCAGTGCTAGGTATATACCCAGAATAACTGAGAGCAGTGACATGAATAGATATCTGAACACTGATATTCAAAGCAGCATTATTCATGATAACCAAAAGTTGGAAACAACCCAGGTATCAATCAACTGATGAATGGATAAACAAAATTTGGAGTGTATGCATGATGGAATATCATGCAGTGTTAAGAAGAAATGAAGTGGTGAAACATATGACAACAAGGATGACCCTGGAGGACATTATGTTGAGTGAAGCAAGCCAGGGACAAAAGTACAAATAGTGTATGATTGCCCTATTATAAACTAAATCTACTATGTGAAATATAAATATATTATATGAAATATGAATATAGTTAGAATTGCATATATAAGATTGTTTTTCAATGAAGCTGAAAATATGTAAGTTACTAGTACATAATATCAATATCAGACAAAAACACATTGTACTAAGTGAAGGAGATCAGAAATAGAGTTCTACATAGTATATGATTCCATTTATATGTAATGTAATTATAAATCAATTTATAAAGATGAAAGGATATTTGTGGTTGTGTAGGTCTGAGGAAGGAATGCTAAGGGGTGTGGAGTCTTTCTTTTTGGAGTCATGAAATTGTTCTAAAATTTTTCAGATGATGAATGTACATTGTGATTATACTAAAAGCCATTGATTATACACTTAGGATAGAATAGCTGGAAACAGCAGCTATGTACATTTTACAGTGGGGGAAGCAGAGAGAGATTGAGAGGTGAGGAATTTTCTTGTTTGTTTGGTTTTTGTCTATTATTATTATTGAAATAATGAAATTTCTCCAATAATGATTGAAGTGATAAGTACACAACTATGTGATTATAGCAAATACCATTTATTGTTCACTTTGGATGAATCGTATGTTTATTAACATGTATCAATTTAATTGATTCATTTAAAAATGGCAATCAGTGGCTTAAAACTTGTAGCAATTTTTGGTAAAAATCTCTTCTTCTTGAATGACTGCCTCTAATTAATCATCAGTCTAATGAAAATATCAATAAATTCTTCCCTTCTGTTTGGAATGTTCTTACTTCTATCCCTACTCATCTACTATTATATAGCTCAAATTTCCAGACTAATTCCTAGTTATTAGCCTTCTGATAAGTTTTATATCTTCCTTCCCCATACAGGACATCCCTATACTGTCTATAATAAAATATAAAGTTTAATTCTTTGCTAAAATAGTGTATTATTTGTATCATATGCTAACTGAATGTGTAATTCAATTATGAATTTATTAGACTCTATATGCCTTCAGGGAAGAAAATGTAATTTCTCCCAAACTGCATGTTCAATCTCTAAGACAAAGTGTAAGACATCATTAAAACTCAAACTTTTTTTTATATATCAAAAAAAAAAAAAAAAAAAGTATTACTACTAACTAGAGTCCCTATCTTATATTTTCGTGTATTTTTCCCTAACCCACCATATTATTATTTTTTGTTCATAAACCATACCACTTATCTAAAGTATACACTCAATGGCATTTGGTATAATTACCAAGTTGTGCATTCATTACTTAAATTAACATTAGAGCATTTTCATTACTCAATAAACAAACAAACAAAAATAAGCCACTTTCATACCCATATGTTAGTGCTACTAATTAGAAATTCTGTGGTGTGCTTTCACTATTTCTATTCATTTGAAAACATTTAAAAACAACATTTTTATGAATTCTGCACAGATTAAACCTCAGCTTTCTATTCTCTAACCACATTCTTTTCTGGTGACTTATATTATAGCATTATAGCTATTAACTCCATTATTTTGCTCATTATATTTACGTCATAATAGCAAAGTTATATAATATTTGCTCTTCTGTGCCTAGTTTGCTTCACTCAACATAAAGTCCTCCAGGTTCATCCATGTTGTCATATGCTTCCCAACTTCATTTCTTCTTACAAATGAATAATATTCCATCATGTGTATATATCACAGTGTGTTTATCCATTTGTCAGTTGATGGGCAACATGGTTTGTTTCCACCTTTTGGAAATTGTGAATAATGTTGCTTTGAACATTAGTGTGCAGTTTCTTTTGTGTCACTGCTCTCAGTTCTTCTGGGTATATACTTAGTAGTGGTATTGCCAAGTCACATGGTAGATCTATATCTAACTTCCTTAGTAACAGCCAAACAGAATTCCACAGTGGCTGCCCCATTTTACATTCCCATCATCAGTAAATAAGCATCCCTATCTCTCTACATCCTTTCCAACACTTGCAGTTTTCTGTTTTGTTAATAGTGCCATTTTAGTAGGTATGAAATGATATCTCATTTTAGCTTTGGTTTGCATTTTTCTAATAGCTAAGTGATGCTGAGCATTTTTTATGTGTTTCTTTACCATTTGTATTTCTTCTTTAGAAAAATGTCTATTCAGATCATTCACCCATTTTTTAATTGGTTCATTTGTCTTTTTATTGTTGAGTTTGTAGGATCTATTATATACCATGGATATTAGAACATTTTTGGATGTGTGATTTCCAAATATGTTCTTACATTGTTTAGGCTGCCTTATTACCCACTTCATGAAGTTCTTTGAGGTGAAGGAGTGTTTAATTTTGAGGCAGTCACATTTATCTATTTTTTTCTTTTATTGCTTGTGCTTTGGGTGTAAGGTTTAAGAGACCCCACAAGTTCTTGTAGATATTTCCCTACATTATCTTCTAGGAGTTTTAATATACTGACCCTTATGTTGAGATCTTTGATCCATTCTGAGTTGATTCTTATATAAGGAGTGGGATAGGGGTCTTCTTTCATTCTTTTGGTTATGGATATCCAGTTCTCCCAACATAATTTTATGAAGAGATTATTCTGTCCCAGAAAAGTGGGCTTGGTAGGCTTATGGAAAATCAGTTGACCATAGAAGTGAGGGTCTGTTTCTGAAATCTCAATTTGATTCCATTGATCAATGTGTATATCTTTATGCCAATACCATGCTATTTTTGATAAGTGTAGCTTTATAATACACTTCAAGGACAGGGAGTGTGAGTTCTCTGATCTTGCTCTTCTTTTTTAGCATGTTTTTGGCCATTCTGGACTCCTTTCCTTTCAAAATAAATTTGGTAATCAACTTTTCTGTTTCTGTAAATTAGACTCTTGGAATTTTGATTGTTATTGCATTGAATCTATAAATCAGTTTGGGTAGAATTGATATCTTCATGATGTTTAGTCTTCAAAGTCATAAACACAGAATGTCTTTCCATTTGTTTAGGTGTTCTTGGATTTCTTTTAGCAGTGTTTTGTAGTTTTCTGAATACAGGCTCTTTACATTCCTGTTTAAACTAATTTCTAAATATTTGAGTCTTTTGGTTATTGTTGTAAATGGAATTTTTTATCTTGATTTCTTCTTCAGCTTGCTCATTATGACTGTATAGAAATTCTATAATTTTTTTAAGGTATGCAAGGGAGTAAAGATTTTATTAAGAAACAAGAAAAGTGATAAGTATACAATCTGAGACATGGATTGTGGACATCCTAAAGGATGAGTCATGCATGTGGGTCCCCAGGCCTTTAAGACCTTTCCTCCTAAATAAAGGAGAAAAAAAACCTTTCCTCCTTCCCTTTCCTAATGTTTGGGAGGGGCCACAGCTCTTTACAGTTCTAATTGGTTGCCTTACAATCCCTGTCTCTTAGCTCTCAGGGGCCCAATGAGGAAGCCTTTTGTTTGGAGGTATCTGGGGCTTCCCCTTGACCTGGAAATAGTTCTAAATAGGACCTCGTGGCCAGGGTCTAGATGGGGTCTTTCTGGATTTCTCAGAAACAGAGGTTTCTGGGCGGGGATTCACGACCACGTTCTCTGCCTGCTATATTCTCTGCTGTGACCCAGCTGTGACAGAATTTCTTCCCTCATCTTCCCTATACTAACCTTCCTTGTCTCCCCCCTCAGAGAGTTTACAACCTTTTTCTTAAGGGGGAACTGAAGGGCGATGGCCATTCTTCTTTGGCTGCTTCTTGCTGGTTAGCCAGAGAGGGGAGCAGGCCCTGCCTGACAGGGTGTAAAACCTTCTGGCTATTCTATTGAGGTTGAGAGCAGATGGGCCCAGCACCATGGTTGGAACTGGATGAAATCCCCATGTGACTAATACCTTGTTTTGGAAGGCATTGATTCTGGAAGAAATAAAGTTAGAATTTAAGACACATGGTCCTACTAGAAGGATAAAGAAGATTGTGTTAAGCAGGCTCAAAAAGGGGGACAGCCATGACATACTGGAACATAAGAGTGAGAAAGGCCAGGTGTCTTCAGAGGCTGCATCCTCCCAAAGTTTATGAGAAACAGAATTCTTCCTTGAGTTTTTTTTATGCTGCTGGCTAACTCTAGGGAGAGATTGTGGTAGAACTGCTGGGTTTGGTATAAACTGTCAATCCTAGGTTATGCTTAGGAAGTATGAGAAGAGGCACTGGCCTTGACATAAACTCACAAAGACAATGTAGGCAATAATAAAATAAGCACATGGCAAGCAAAATAAAGACAGTACTTAAGAGAGCCATTCTTTTATTTTACAGCCATCTTTATTAACTCCTTAGAAAATGAGTTAAGTTTACCAAGGCTTTTAATATATTCAATATTCTTCTGCATATGATCTAGAATAGAAGAAATATCATATTCACCAGGCATTTAGGTACATTACTTAATACTAATCAATGCACAAGTTCCTTTTTGAGCTGCAGTTAATAGATATAAACTCTAGGTTTGCAGTAATATATGTGTTGTCTCTCCATGGGAGCAGGCCATAATACCAGTTGTGTCTGTTTAAGTTCAACTCACATCACTCTGGTAATTATTGCTCCACTTTGTATGTTCTTCACACAACCACCATGCTACAGCAACATTGATCCTAGAAAGAGGCTAGGAAGGAAGGCTTCAGTGTTTCACTGGCCTGGTGCATAGTGCCCTTCAGCACTATGGAACAGAGTCAATCCGGAAGCACTGTCCATTGTACATCTGGCCATATCGAGCTACTGCTGGCTGCTGCAGGAGTCTAAATTTACAACATACTCTCTATTCAGTTCAGTAGCATGTCCAAATGTGGTAGATACCTTTATTGTTTTAGGGGTCATAGTGAACAACATAGCCTCTAACTCAAATGGAGAGGCAACATGTAGGGTATTGAAGGCCTGGTTTGAATGCACAGGAGAGTTTGATGATATTGAAATTGATCTCTTAACTTTTATATGCTTTCTAAATGTTTCCAATGAAGTTTATGCAAAGTTAAATAAAATTGAAACCCTTATCATTTATGTAAGAAATGTTCCTTTTACTTCCTTCATAGAAAGCTAAAATTTCATTTCTTGAAGACAATTCTAAAATTGTGGATAACCTAAAAAGCATATGATTGCTAGGTTCTGGGATATATTATAATTGTTTAATTTATTTTAATTATAATTTAGAAAAGATCTTTCCATAGCTTTCAAGGACTTTTCTTTGACTTAATAAAATTTGACAATTGGATTATTAATTGCTCTCCTCTTGAGATTGTTAAACGGTTTAAATTGGGTAATTACAGGATAAAGTATGATTCTTAATTCCATGGCCTAGTAGATAAGTGCTTACTTAACTTTCAACAATTGAAACAGAGCTCTTTTAAGGATTTTCATTTGTTAATTTGATTTACCATCCCGATATATGAAAATATACACTGAACAAATAGACAGAAAGACCTCTTTGAAGGCTATTTCTGATCATTTTAATCTGAACTGTGACCATGCAGTTTTGCACAAGAATTTCATTCTTTAGTTAATTGGATTATTACCAAATTGTTTCTAATGCTTTAAAATGAAATCCATGTTTCCTTTACTTCAGAGCTTTGCTTATTTCCCATTTTGACTTTGACAGACCTTAGGTGAACAATACTGATTCCAGTATACACTCACTGAGGTCTTTGAAGTCTCAGGGAACACTGGTTTCTTCTCATAATCTGCTACATTCAGAATTCTTGATGCTCAAGGTGGGAGGTCCCTCACTCCCCCACTCCTTGGAGATCATAAGACTCAGGTTGCTGGATTGAAGGAGTGGATGTCCATCCCCAAGGGCTAAGAATTCCCACCAGGTAGCAGTCTAGTCCACATCTGGATATTCATGAGAGAAAGCAGGGTTAATAATACTAGTGGAAGGACCAGGGACAGGGGTGTCTCAAATCTGGTCCCCTAGCCATGGGGACCAGAAATTTCCAAGGATTCAAACAGGGGAGAATATAGTGGTTACCATTACAAATGTGGACAAGTACATCCAAGGGTGAGGCCAGTCCTGAAATACCATTAGCAAAGACAAACTCAGTTTAGAATTACCATCACAATAGTAGTTTCAGAGAAGAAGCTAGTCTTAAACAAACCATAATCAAAGGTAAGTTCAGTACTTTAACAAGCACATGCAAGGGTAAGGCTAGACCTGAAGTAATGATAAACAAAGGTAAATTAGTCTAAGATTATCATCACAATAATAGTTCTAGGCCAAATCCACCCAGTTTTAGCAATTTCATGATGTATATTGATTTTTATATACTGTTGGATTAGATTTGCAAGTATTTTGTGGAGAATTTTTGCATTTATGTTCATTGGAGAGATTGGTCTGAAGTTTTTTTCTTGTACTATCTTTATCTGGCTTTGGTATTAGGGTGATGAAGGCTTCATAAAATGTGCTGGATAATTTTCCCTCCTTTTCAATTTTTTTGAAGAAGTTAAACAGGATTTGTATTAATTCTTTTTGAAATATTTGGCAGAATTAACTTGTGAAGTCATTTGGCCCTGAACATTTCTTTGTTGGAAGATTTTTGATAACTGATTCAGTCTCTTTGTTTGTGATTAGTTTGTTTAATTCCTCTATTTCTTGTAAAGTCAATGTACGTCATTGTACATTGGGCAAAACTATTGTAAGAGCAAACTATTGTAAGAGCAAAGATGGGCAAATAAAACTATTATAAGAGCAAAGATGGGCAAATAAGGAATATTGTAAGAGCAAAGATGGGCAAATAAGAGACAAAGATGCACAGTATATATTAGTAAAAGGGGTAATCTTTCAAGAAGAAAGAACAATCATAAGCATTTATGCACCTAACCAGGGCACCTCAAAATACATGAGGCAAACACTGGAAAAACTAAGTGGAGAAATAGATGCCTCTACAATTATAGTGGGGGTCTTTAATACACCATTATCACCATTAGAAAGACCATCTCGACAGAGAATTAATAAATAAACAAAGACCCTGAATAATACATTAGAGGATCTGAACCTAATGGACATATAGAGCACACTACACCCAAATACAGAGGAATATACATTCTTCTCAAGTGCACATGGATCATACTCCAAGATAGGCCACAGAAAAAAATCAATGAGTTCAGAAAGATTAAGATTATACAAAGTAATTTCCCCAACCACAATGAAATGAAATTGGAAATCAGTAAGGGCCAGAGAACCAGATTAGGCACAAATATATGGAAGTTAAACAACACTCTCTTAGACAAACAGTGGGTCAAGGAGAAAACCTCAAAAGAAATCAGTAACTACATTGAAATGAATGAAAATGACAACACAATATATCAAAACCAATGGGATGCAGCAAAAGCTGTACTGCAAGGGAAATTCACAGCCATAAATGCATATATCAAAAAAGAAGAAAGAACTAATACCAAAGATCTAACTGCACACCTGGAATAATTGGAAAAACAACAACAAACTAATCCTAAAGGAAGTAATACACAGGAAATAACAAAGATTAGAGCAGAACTAAATGAAATACAAAATAAGAAACACGAAAAATAAACAAAACCAAAAGCTGGTTCTTCGAGAAGATCAATAAAATTGACAAACCCTTAGCCAGACTAACAAAGAAAAAAAGAGAGTAGATGCAAATACACAAAATAAGAAATGAGGAAGTGAATATCACCACTGACCACACAGAAATAAAGGATATCATGAGAGGATATTTTGAAAAATTATATGCCAACAAGTATGATTATTTAGAGGAAATGGACAAATTCCTAGAAACTCACAAGCAGCCTACATTGACGAAAGAAGAAATTGATGAACTCAACTGCCCAATTACAAGTAAAGAGATAGACTCAGTCATCAAAGACCTCCCAACCAAGAAGAGCCCAGAACCAGATGGCTTCACAGGTGAATTTCACCAAACATTCTGGAAAGAACCAATATCAATCCTGCTTAAGCTCTTCCAAAACATAGAAGTAGAAGGAACATAGCCTAACTCATTCTGTGATGCCAACATTAGCCTAATATCAAAACCAAACAAAGATGCCACAAGAAAGGAAAATTACAGACCAATCTCTCTAATGAACCTAGATGCTAAAATCCTCAACAAAATACTTGCTAATTGCATTCAATAACATATCAAATGAATTATACACCAGGGCCAAGTGGGTTTCATCCTGAGTATGCAAGGATGGTTCAACATAAGAAAATCAATCAATGTAATACACCACATAAACAGATTGAAAGAAAAAAATCACATGATCATCTCTATAGATGGAGAAAAAGCATTCAACAAAAATACAATACCCTTTCCTGATAAAAACATTGCGAAAGACAGGAATAGAAAGAAATTAAAGTGTATATATGAAAAAACCCACAGCTAACATCATCATGTTCAATGGTAAAATCCTAAAAGCTTTCCCTCTAAGATTGGGAACAAAACAAGAATGCCCACTATCACCTCTCCTATGTAACATTGTCTTAGAAGTAGTTGCTCAAGCACTGAGGCAATAAAAAGATATAAAAGGCATCCAAATTGGAAAGGAAGAAGTAAAATTTTCACTATTTGCAGACGACATGATCCTGTACATAGAAAGCTTGAGAAACCTACAGCAAAACTTCTAGAACTTATAAATGAATTCAGTAAAGTCGCAGTCTATAAGATCAATGCTCAAAAAACAGTAGCATTTCTGTACACCAATAATGAGCTACCTGAGAAGGAAATTAAGGAAAAAAATACCATTTACAATAGCAAATGAAAGAGTCAAATACCTAGGAATAAATTTACCTAAAGATGTAAAGGACTTTTATACAGAAAACAACACAACACTGTTAAAAGAGATCAAAGAAGACTTAAATAAATGGAAGAATATTCCCTGTTTATGGATAGGAAGACTAAATATCATTAAGATGCCTATCTGACCCAAACTAATCTAAAAGATTTAAAGCAATCCCAATAAAAATCAACACAGCATTTTTTACTGAATTGGAAAAACTAACTACAAAATTTATTTGAAAGGATAAGAGGCCCCAAATTGCCAAGGACAGATGAAAAAGAAAAATGAAATTGGAGGTATCATACTACCTGACTTTAAAACATACTACAGAGCTACAATGTTCAAAACTGCATGATATTGGCACAAGGATAGACATACCGACCAATGGATCCAAATTGAGAGTTCTGATATAGATCCTCACCTATACAGTCATCTGATATTTGACAAGGCCACCAAGCCCACTCAACTGGGAGAGAATGGCCTCTTCAACAAATGGTGCTTGGAGAACTGGATATCCATATCCAAAAGAATGAGAGAGGAACACCATCTCACACCTTATACAAAAATAAACTCAAGGTGGATCAAAGATCTAAACATAAAAGTTCAAGACCATAAAGACCTTGGAAGATAATATAGGGAAACATCTACAGGACCTTGTAATAAGAAATGGTTTCATGAACTTCACACCCAAGGCATGAGTAGCAAAAGAAAAAAATAGATAAATGGGATCTCCTCAAAATTAAAAACTTTTGCAATTCAAAGGACAGTATCAAGAAAGTAAAAAGGCAGCCTACCCAATGGGAGAAAATAGTTGGCAACCCAACTATTGGGTTTTTTCATATTAGTAGCCTAATATCCTACATATATAAAGAAATCCTACACCTCAAAAATAAAAAGACAAACAACCCATTTAAAAAATGGGCAAGCGATCTGAAAAGACACTTTTCTATGGAAGAAATACAAATGGCTAAAAAGTATATGAAAAGATGCCCAACATTCTAGCTATTAGGGAAATGCAAATCAAAACTACAATGAGATACCATCTTACATCCATTAGAATGGCAGCTATTAAAAAAAAAAAAAACAGCAGACTATAAGTGTTGGTGGGGATGTGGAGGAATGGGAACCCTCATCCACTGCTGGTGGGAATGTAGAATGGTCCAGCCATTGCAGAAGACAGTTTGGCAGTTCCTCAAAAAACTAACTATAGAACTTCCATATGATCTGCCATTTCCACTGCTGGGTATATACCCAGAAGAATTGAAAGCAAAGACATGAATAGATATATGCACCCTAGTGTTCAAAGTGGCATTATTCACTATTGTCCAAAGTGGAAACAACCCAGGTGCCCATCAACAGATGAATGGATAAACAAAATGTGGTACATACCTACAATGGCATATTACTCAGCTGTAAGAAGGAATAAAGTGCTAATACATGGGATAACATGGATGAATCTGGAAGACCTTATGTTGAGTGAAGCAAGCCAGGCATTGAAGGATGAACAGTACATGACCTCACTGTTATGAATTAAGCAAATTGAGCAGACTCAGAAAGCTATTGTCTGGAAGATAGGTTTACTAGAAATATTAAGGGAGAAGAAGTTTGCAAGTCAACACCTATATGACATAATCTATGGTAAGGTGAAAGTGTGAGGTTGTGTATTGAAGGGATATGACAGGAGGGTAGTGATATTATTGGGTTGGCTTGTGCAGCATTGACAGGTGGGTAGATTAGGAAGGGTGGGTTGGAAGGTCCAGGGTACTGGGGGGATGGTTGAGAGAGGGACCAGATGAACACTCGGGATTTGAGGGTATATGGCTGAAAGTATAAAGTTGGGAATGCTCTTATGGGAACAGGACAAGGAAGGTTTACTGGTTTAGGGTGTTGAATGTGGGGGCATTTGGGACAGGGTGCACCTGGAGAAGGCTTCTAGGGATTGTGCGAGTGGTCATTCTGTCATAATGTGTTGTATCAGAGGGTGGAGACTCACATAATGAGCGGGAAGGAGTTGGAGTCCCATCCTCTGGAGGATTGATTTGTTCACAAATAGACAGGCGGGAGTCTCTCGAGAGGATGGGTGATTCCTAATAGGGGAGGACAAACCAGTGTGTCAAGACCTCAGTCTTGTTGCATGTAACTATGAATCTTATCATTCAAGGAGTGAAGCCAGATGGTCGTTGTGGGCTCTGAGGGGAGGGAGAGGGAAGAATAGAATAAATCGAACAGTGGGTATTTAATGGGCAGTGGAAGTGTTCTACATGGTCTTACAATGATGGACACAGGAAATGGTAAATACCATCAAAATGTATAAAAGTGTACAGTCTAAAATGTAAACCATAATTTAAACCATTGACCATGTTTAGCAGCTATGTTTCACTATTTGTATATCAGTTATAACAAAGGTACCATCCACATATAAGAAGGTATTAATATGGGTGGGAAAAAGGGGAGGATGTTGGGTTTTTGAGAGTCTCTTATATTCTCTATGTGACTTTGCTGTGACCTAAAACTTCTTTGAAAACAAAATGAAAAAATAGTGAGACACTGGGGAATGAGTGGGGGAAGGTGCCACAGTACAGACAGGACACCAGATATTGCGGTGATGAAAGCCAAAATGTCAAAAAAAATTTTTTTTAATATTTTTCATTTTTTAAATATCTCAATCATTTAATTTTATTTTATATTTTGTTGTTTTAAATTTTTATGTATTTTATCTCTTATATTTAAACTTATCATTATTGTTTCATTTTCCTATTAATTGTATTCGGCAATTGTAATGGCTTCTTTTTTGAAGAAGCTTTGGATCACAGAAGGTTTACACCTGGGGTGGGGGATAATTGTTTGTATGGGGTATCAGTGATGGGGGGTAAATGGGAGGAAGTTCACCTGAGCATACATATAAGGTATGTAAAAATGTTCAGATGTTCATGGGACATTGTCACCATGGGTGGAGACTCACACAACTGGATGCATTACATTTACAGGATGCTCTTTTTGTTTGTTTGACAGATGTTACCAAACTTATCTATATCACAATGTTTCCCTCCTTTATTCCCTTCTGAGTCACTTTTAGGCATGTAGGGTAGCAATTTAAATTGTAATTAAGATTGAAAATGGAGTTAGGCTGGTTCTAGTGAAAGCAAGATGAAAATAAGAATTTCTTATGCTTGGAGATGGAGGTTGGCATCTGAAGTATTTGGGACTCTCAAAATGATTTTTCCAATATTTTCAAATGTTCTAAGTAGACTGGTGCCATGAGTATGCAATACATAAAATATAAGTTGATTTCTTCCATCTATTGGTCTCTGTTCAACTCAATTTTTCATCATTCTGTGAAATTGAAACATTAAAAACAAAATGGAGTAACATCTGCCTTTAAAATTAAAATTGTGATTTTTTAAACTTGGTTTCATGGAATGGTGCTTCAAGCATTCCATAATTTTTACTTTTTTCCTTTAACTTAATAAATGTTTTAAAAATATGTTTTAGAACTGTAATTAAAATAAGTTCTAAAATAGTTACATATGTTATTTAAGCAAATTTGAACATGCTGGAGACCATCCAGTATGTTATTCCTAGTAGGGGAACCCATTTTTTGCAGAACTTATATATTAGGGTAAAGTTTGTCTAGTCTTTTATAGTTAATAGAATGCTATCCTTAGAATTCAAGGTAAGGAATAAAAATACTTTTACTTTGTGTGGCAGTTTGAAATTATTTTATGAATCCCCAAAAGAGAAAGATTATGTTTGTGGGCTTGTCCATTCCTATGGGTGTGAGATCTTTTTTCAGCTGTATTACCTCAGTGAAGCATGACTCAGGTTGAGTCTCCACCCTCTTGCTGTGTCCCATAAAAATTGGAGATGTGTAGGAAAAGACAGCTCTGCCATTTTCATCCCGCCATGTGACAGAAAGGGGAAGCTCAAGCAGCTGAGGCCCCGGGAGAGATGAATCATTTGCTGATAGATTGCAGCAGAAATCGGTAAGAAAGCAGAGCAGCCAAGCCTGAAAGAAAGTAAGATAGAAACCCTATGCCTGGTTGCCCTCAGCTGAGCTCCGAGAGTCCAGAGGGGAAGGCAGAGACCAGGGAGAGATCGCCTGCCATCTTGCTTCAACACATGGCAGCTGACTTGAGCGAGGAAACACCTCGTATGGTGCCTTGAGTTGGACTTTTCACAGACTTGAAACTGTAAGCTTTTACCCCAAATAAATACCCTTTATAAAAGCCAACACATTTCTGATACTTTGCATTGGCAGCCCTTTGGCAAACAAAAACACTGCAAATTATCATCAGCATAAATCGATTGTATTAATTAGGACTCTTTCAGATGTAAATTCAACAAACCTAGAGAGAGTGAAAAAGAATTTACAGGTTCATTAAACATGAAAGTTATGGAGTAGTGTGCTTGACCCAGCCATTCTAACTCACACTTAAAACAAAATCCAAGTTCCTTTCTCTGGACTAAATTCTGGTTCCTAGTCACTGACTTTGACTCCTTTTCCTCCTCATATTACCTATACCATTCCAGCTTTAATAAAGTTTTGGAGGTTTCTAGAATACATTGTCATTTAAGCTTTATAGTTATGTCTGCCTGGAATACTTAGTCTTAGTATGGTTTGCTTCTCCTTATGTCTGAGTTTTCTGCTCAGATGTCACTTCCTCAGCGAGACTCCTTTGGCTTCTCTATCTAAAATAGACAATGTATCTTTTATCTATTGCTGCATAACAAACCACCCAAAAGGTTAGTGGCCTCTAACAACCATTTTATTACTCATGATTCTGCTTGTAGAAATTCAGGCAGTTTGGCTCTGCTCTATGTGAGGTTGGGTAGGGCATGGGCTAGGCTTGGAGGGCCAATAGAGCTTCAGTTACATGTCTAGGGCCTTGGTGCTGGCTACCAGATGGGTACCTCAATTCTTCTCCACTTCATTTATCTCCTCCCATGATCTTTTATCTGCTGGACCAGAAAATATGCAGGGTTTGACTCTCTAAGGGATCTTAACTGAGTCAGATACTCTATTCTGAAAGGATTGCTATAGCCAGGAAAAGTAAGGAGCTCTGATTGGCCAAATCTGAATAACATGTCAGAGGTGGAGTCGCTAACATCCCAAATGCAGGAACTGAAAATTCGGTAAGTAGTGCCCAGAGGAGGAGCACCTTAATGGTTACTGGATAAAGGATGAATAGATTCTTCCCAAGGAAAAAGTGTTCAAATTGCAGCTTTTTACTCAATATTCTTCAACTAAAACAAACATAAAGCTGAAACAGATTGAATCTTAAATGTTATACAAAACTTTTATCTGCTTCACCCAACTTCTAATTATTGATATCATGAAAATGGCTTTATTTTTCCAACTTATTGACATTAAAGTAAGTGAATTTATACTTCTTAAAAACATACACTAGGATTCCCATGTTGCCCACCTCCCACACCTCCCACCACATCCCACACAAACATCTCCCACAGTGTGGCCTACCACCCTCAATGAACTTACACATCCTGGAGCCTTGCCACCAACCATAGACCACAGTTCACACCGTAGACCACACTCTCTCGCACTCAGTTCTGAGTAGTGTGTGCTGATGTAAAATGTCCTACATCCGTTGCCACAACGGTACTCAGGACAACCTCTAACTCCCAAAGAAGCGGGTTCCGTGTAATATTTTGGGTAATCTAAGCACCTCTTAAAATATATGTGTATATATATAAATAACATTTTTGTAAGCAAATACACATATATGCATATATATTTATATATCATTTTGCAAATGTTTGTATGTATTGTGAGAATTTTGATTTTTACCCACAATAAAAATAAATAAAAAATTAAAAAAAAAAAACATACACTAATAAAATAATACCATTGTCTATCTTATTTTTGAAAGTTCTGTCTTTGGCTTAATTTGAAGAAAAAGAAGTAGCAGTGCTGTTAAAATATAAAATTGAATATAAGTGACTTAGGATTAATGAATCAATCAGATGTACTATCCTTATTTGATTAGGATTGCCTGCATCTTATTTATTACTCTTAAGTTAATAAAATACATAGTCTCAGTGGAGAGGAATCATCGCTCCTATAGCAAGAGCTTTCAGTCAGAAATCAATTTTCTCAGAGAAATCTGAAAATCCATATATGATTATTCTTCTACATACTGTTTAAAAACAGTATATTTTATCTGACTAGTGTCTTGAAGAGAACTTATTGTTTTTTAAAACATGGCCTATTGAAAATCAATTTTTAAAAAGTGCTGTTTGTTTGAACATACATTTCCTACTCTTTCTCTAATATCTGAGACAAAAATAGGTGTGGAAAACACCAGCAGTTTGTCCTGCCTATAAGAGCTTTTACATTAACTGTAATTTCACTTGTGACCTATTTTCAGCCCAATTTTTCAAACCATATGAATTTGGAATAGATTCCCTTATTCCTATTTTTAAACACATGGCAGTGTTTGCATATATTACGTTAGGGTGGCACTTTATTTGAATACTCTGAGGAAGGAGCTTCCTCATTTGATGTTAGATATTAGTTGTACTTTTTCTCAAACATTATATGGCTAATAATAGAAGACCAGAGATGTGAGGTTCCTAATATCATTTAGAAAACATTGATTTCAAGTTTTTTATCAAAGGTTCTGTAAGTTTTTATAACAACAACCATTTCAGAAATGTGAGGAGAGTTGACTAGATGGTACTATTAGCAAACAACCAAGACTGATGAAATTACTATTTTGGAACGCCTCTTTTCAGCAGTTTAGAATCAAAGCTATATTTCTAAGAAATTGCATAAGTGCCAGTTATTCCAAGTTGTTTTTCAAGTCAGTCTGCAATTTTGTTATATACTTGAACTCTTTTTCTAGTTTTGTACACAACAAAAACAAGAGAATTTGTTCCTTTTTTGATAGACATTAGCATTGATAACAATAATTTCTTTCCTATATTCCACATCTTTTATCCCTCTCTCCCAATTTATGTAAGGATTTCTGGAATTGGGATTATAGACAACTGTTCAGAAAAGGCTTTTTCCCCCTTTCCCTGCAGGAGTGTTTTTCAAAGTGACTTGTACAGAAGAGAGACTGCCAAATGGTTTTGCTTTAAAGCAATACAATCTATGGACATCTCAGAGTAACCTTACTTTATATTGAATTCTTGTTCTGTCTCTCTCATTTTACAATGAATTCTACATCTTCCCAGCAGCCATTACAATTATGTAAAGATGCAAGAAGATGTACATTGTTTTAGCTATCCCAAGAGTAGAAAATAACACTGCATATTGATTACTCTAACTTCTCATTCTCCCTTGAAAGATTTTTGATGTTTTTTTCTGGTAGACCCCAATATGCCATCACTTATCCGACAAGCCCTGGTGCAGGTTTGTGTTTTGTCTGAGCAATCTGATCTAATCTGTTCTGTCTGTTTATATTGAAATTAACAAGGCATGTACCCTGAGACATAGGCCATATCTACAATTGTGCAGCACAAACGAACTTGCACATGAGATCAATCAACTCCCAAAATACATCACAGTTATTCCAAGTCTCTTCCTGTGTCTATAATTGCCCCTTGTTCTGTCATTAGAGCTCCCTTACAAGTCATTATTTTGAAATCAGCAGAGCTACAGGGAATATTCTTCCTGATAGTTAATGTAAAGTTGAATTGATAACATAAATATCTCCCAGCTCAAAAATACAAGGAGCAGGTATTTAGATTAGATCTAATAAAGTGTGCAGCTGTTCAGTCACTTTACAAATCCTGGCTAAAACAGTAATCACAACTTTCAATACAGGTTCTCCTTTAGTAGCTCCATGAAAGAGAAACTATGCTTTTCTAAATGAAAGGACAAATGCCCTATTAGAATTTGCCTGTCAGCTCGTCTCATATATTGTTTTTGTTTGGCCAAGATCAAAGTCATTTAGGTTTCTTGGGAGTTTTGCCTTAGTCAGCATTAAATAAAAATTATTCCCTTTTAAAGCAGAAGTAGAAGTAGAATTTATTCATTTGTTTCGGAGAGGGCGGTGGTGTGAGTTTAATGCTGAAATAATATACTAACTGTGTCCTCAAGCACATTTCTAGAAGTACTTCCTTTTCTGGGAAATGTAAAATTCACATCCTCATCTCAAAAAATAGTAGTTAAGAGGACTCAGTTGAGCCTGGTAGAGATGAATGCAGGGATTTCTTCATGTGGTTGTAGCCTTTGGACAAAAATAACGTGGCAGGAATGATGGGGAATCTGAAAACCTACATGCATTCAAATGAAGCCACTTTACAAAAAGTGACCCAAGTAGGTAAATCACTACTACTGAGGCCCATTTACTTAGCTCTGGGAAAGAGACTTTATCTCTCTGTCATTTCCTAATTGTAAAATAAAGGGATTAGACAGAACAGAGAACATGAAATAGTGTTCTGTGGTCTAGATCTGACCCATAGAAAGTTTGTGTTTAAACTGTGGTGGTGTATAAAAAACCTGAATCAATAGCTAACTTTTAAAAATCAGAATATTTTACCTAAGAATCTGGATTTCTAGGGTTGTGTATCAGAGATCTATTGCCATGATAATGCTGCATAGCAAACAACCACAAAACCTCAGTGGCATATAGCAGAAAGCTTATTGCTCGTGTGTTAAGAAGCATTTGGTGGGTAGCTACGTGGCTTCACTTATCTTGGCTGGGCTTGCAATTCATCTCCTGGGATGACTGTCTTTTCTCCATATCCTTGTCTTTCATCCTTATCAGGCTATCAGGATTGATCCACATCCTCAACCATGCATACTCAGGGTGATGGTAGAAGTAAAAGAGAACAAACAAACATGCAAGACCTCTTGAGCTCTAGGCTTAGAACTAATATATATCATTTGTGCTTCATTTTGTTGTCCAAAGCAAGTGACATGAGCAAGCCTATGGTCCGAGTTTGAAGGCACCATATAGTTACTTGGTAAACAACATGGATACAGGAAGGAATGGGGGAGAATGGGGTTATTTTTCTTATCTTCCACACTTTGCTTAAAAATTAAGAACTTGTGACAACATCAGGGCCATATTGCAGGCATGGCATAAATAGATAAGGCTGAGTAGCAGCTGACAGCTTTAGATGATCTTGCATTTGCTAGTTTGCTGACAGTGCCTACTCACTCTCATTATCTTTCCGAGGCTAAGACTGATGTTGATTTACCATTATCATTGCACTTTTGCTGTAACTTTTCTTTAAGTAGAGAGATTATTTTCTGCATTTGTGCCATTATTATGAATATTATTGTTGTTGTTTTTGGACTTATCATTGTAGAAGCACAAATATAAAATAAAAAATTATTTGCACGTATGCTATTAGCACCCTTCTATTCTTTCTTTCTATTTGTACTCTCCCCTTTCTGATATTTTCATATTAAGGAATATTTATATGCTGTACCTCTATCTTTTTTAAAATCTAAGCTTTTTTATTTTTAAATAAGCTTTAGATTGCATAAAAGTTTCATAAAAATATAGGGGGTTCCCATATACCCTACCCCCTACCCCTCCACCTACCTCCTACCCCTCCACCTACCCCCTACCCCTCCACCACTTTCTCCCATTAACAACATCTTTCATTAGAGTGGGACATTTGTTACAATTGAACACATATTGAAGCATTGCTGCTATCCATGGTCTATAGTTTACATTATAATTGACATTTGGCACTGCACAATTTTATAGATTTTAACAAAATGTATAATGGCTTGCATCTGTCACAGTAATAGCATGCAGGAAAATTCCATTGATCCCAAAATGCCCCATGTTACACCAATTCTTCCCTTGGAACCTATGATGGCCACATCCTTTATATCAATGATACAAGTTCTTCCATTGGTAGAATAATAATAAGTCTACTTTAGTCCATAGTTGCATTCCCCCCAATCCTTATGCTTGTTCATTCCTCAGTCTTGAGGATTTGGTGATGGTGTTTCCTACTCTGTTTCTGATTGAGAGGGGACTTAGATCCCATGGGGCAGATGGCTGGAACCATCTTGTTTGGCAGGCACTCTCTGGTTTGGGGGATGGATGTTGCCCCTCATCATCCTTTTGTTAGTTGTCCTGGCCAAGTCCAGTGAACTGGAGAGTAGGTGTTGCAACTCTGCTGAGATTCAGGGCTCAATTGGCATATGAACAGACCAAAGATTTAAGTCTCTGGGACATATATTTAAAGTGTATAGTGTTAATTATAGGTTCAAATAAAAGGGACAGAAGAGCCATGGGTAGAGAAATTATAAATGAAACTAACTCTGTTACAATGAGCAGCTTATATTCTAAAGTAAGGCCCACTGACAGGGTGCTGAGTTCTTGAGATTGTCTGCCCTTCCTATAGTGTCTAGATGTCTCTGGAGCCCAAAGGAGCCCCATTGTTTGAGGCACTGTTTACTGTGGCAGTCAATGAGATCTTACTGTGACATGCATAAGCTCCATGACCTCTTAACTCACTTTGAAATCTCTTTTGAAATCTCTTAGCCATAAAAACTCATTTTTATTTAATATTTACCCCTTTTGGTCAAGGTCTTTTTCCAAAGGCATGGCTAGTGGTGCTGTGCCTCTATATTAGGAGAGTTTTACTTAATTCTTTACTCTTAATTGAATATATTTAAAGAGCTATTGGGCTCTTCAAAAATGTACATACCAACCATTACTAGGCTTTGGGAGGGATCTTTCAAGGGATACTCTCCCCCTTCTCCTCCCTCCACACCCTTCTTGACTGGGGGAAACTGTTCACTTAACTAAAGATTATTGTTCTCCAGGAAGATTGTAGTAAGCTCAAGGTTCTGTTTTAGTCATTTCTGAAGATGATGCCCTGGTAACTACTATTCCTTGCTATGGACCTCACATTTCTTCCAGAGGAGGGGTCACGTGACTGTTGATAGTCATGGTACCAAGACAATATCTTTATGTGTTGGCTTCACCATCATTAGCAAGAACATTTATCCCTCTGTGGCATGAACACAGAGAAGGATGAGTTAGTGTTCTTTACTTGATTCCCAACGAGTAACTATCACCACCCAGTACAGTTTATGTCCCCTTAATATGTTCTCAAACTCCTCCATTAATATCTAGAGCTGTTTGTCATCTGAAGATAACTTGTGTATCAGGTTATTTTGAAAAAAAAGAAAGGAAGGAAGGGAGGGACCGAAGGAGGGAGGAAGGGAGGAAGGGAGGAAGGGAGGAAGGGAGGAAGCGAGGGAGGAAGGGAGGAAGGGAGGAAGGGAGGAAGGGAGGAAAGGAGGAAGGGAGGAAGGGAGGAAGGGAGGAAGGGAGGAAGGAAGGAAATACATCTATAGTCACATGTGTTTATGAAGGTTTTTGATGACTGAGACTCTCTCTTTACTTATAATTGGACTCTTGAGTTCATCAATTTCTCTTTTCATCAATGTAGGCTGTTTGTGAGTTCCTAGAAACTTATCCATTTCCTCTAAATTATCATCCTTGTTGGCATATAATTTTTCAAAGTATCCTCTTATGATACTCTTTATTTCTGTGGGGTCAGTAGTGATATCCCCTTGCTCATTCCTTATTTTATGTATTTGCATCTGCTTTCTCTTTTTCTTTGTTAGTCTGGCTGGTGGTTTGTCAATTTTATTGACCTTCTCGAAGAACCAGCTTTTGGTTTTGTTTATTTTTTCTATGCTTTCTTATTCTCTATTTCATTAAGTTCTGCTCTAATCTTTGTTATTTCCTTCTTTCCATTTCCTTTAGGTTTAGTTTGTTGTTGTTTTTCCAATTCCTCCAAGTACGCAGTAAGGTCTTTAATTTTAGCTCTTTCTTCCTTTTTAACATATGTATTTATGGCTATAAACTTCCCTCTCAGGACAGCTTTCACTGTATCCCATAGGTTTTGATATGTTGTGTTGTTGTTTTCATTAGTTTCAAGGTAGTTACTGATTTATTTTGAGATTTCCTCCTTGACCACTGTTTGTTTAAGAGTGTGTTGTTAACTTCCATATCTTTGTGCCTAACCTGTTTCTCTGGCCCTTAGTGATTTCCAATTTCATTCCATTGTGCTCAGGGAAATTACTTTGTATAATTTCAATCTCTCTGAATTCATTGAGAGTTGTTCTGTGGCCTAGCATGTGGTCTGTCTTGGAGTATGTTCCATGTGCACTCGAGAAGAATGTAAATCCTGCTGTATTTGGGTGTAATGTTCTGTATATGTCTATTAGGTCCAGGTCCTCTAATGTATTGTTGAGAGTCTTTGTTTCTTTATTGATTCTCTGTCTAGATATTCTGTCTAATGATGATAATGGTCTATTAATGTCCCCCACTATAATTTTAGAGGCATTTATTTCTCCACTTAGTTTTCCCACAGTTTGTCTCATGTATTTTGAGGCATCCTGATTAGGTGCATACATGTTTATGATTGTTCTTTCTTCTTGAGAGATTACAACTTTTACTAATATATAGTATCCATCCTTGTCTCTTACAATAGTTTTGCATTTAAAGTCTATTTTGTCTGATATTAGAATAGCTACTCCTGTCCTTCTTTGGCTATTGTTAGATTGTAAAATGGTTTTCCAGCCATTCACTTTCAGCCTTCTTGAATCCCTGGGTTGAAGGTGGGTTCTTGTAGACAGCATATAGATGGATCATATTTCCTTATCCATTCTGCCAATCTGTGTCTCTTGAGTGGTGAATTTAATCCATAAACATTCAGTGTTATTACTCACAATGAATTTCTTACTTCAGTCATATTTTCTTTGGGTTAATGTATGTCATATGTTGTTTTGTTTCTCTTTTTGAGTTTTCAGTTGTTTTTAAACTCTCCTCCAACTCTCTCTCCTTTGTTTTTTCCTTTCAACTTGTAGAGATTCCTTTAGTATTTCTTGAAGTGCTGGTTTCTTCTTGACATACTCTCTTAATTGCTGTTTATCTGTGAATATTTTGAACTCTCCATCATTTTTGAATGCCAATTTTGCTGGATAGAGAATTCGTGGCTGGAAGTTTTTTTCTTTTAGTGTTTTGACTATGTCAAAGCACTGTCTTCTTGCCTCCATGGTTTCAGCTGAGAAATCAGCACTTAATCTTATTGTGTTTCCCTTGTATGTGATGGTTCTCTTTTCTCTTGCTGCCTTGAGTATTTTCTCTTTGTCTTGAGCATTGGACATTTTGACAAGTATGTGTCTTGGAGTTGGCCTGTTGGGGGTTATACTGTTTGGGGTGTGCTGTGCTTCCTGGATCTGCACATTCATCTCTCTCAATAGGGTTGGGAAGTTTTCAGCCATTATTTCCTTCAACACTCCTTCCCTTTCCCTTCTCTTCTCCTTCTGGAATGCCTATAATGCGTATGTTTGTGCGTTTTGTGTTGTCGGTTAAATCCCTGAGTCCCTGCTGGATTTTTTCTATCTTTTTGTCTATCGTTCTACTATCTGTTTGATTTCAGATGTATTGTCTTCCACATCACTAATTCTTACTTCTGTCTGTTCAAATCTGCTCTTATGTGAATCCACCGTCTTTTTGATTTCTTGGATTGTGCCATTGATCACCATCATATCCATTATCTTTTTGTGTATGTTTACAATTTCTTCAGTATTTTCTCCCAGTATCTTCTTTATATCCTTAATCTCTTCCTTCACTTCATTAAGTTGGTCCATGATATTTGTTTGGAAAGCTTTGTTTAGTTGTTCGATGTTCTGCATCTCTTCCTGGTTTTTAGTTTGTTCATTTGACTGGTCCATGTCTTCTTGTTTTTCAGTGTGGTTTGTAGTATTTTGTTGCCCTCTAGTCATCAGTTTATCTTGATGGGTTTATTCAGTTGATTAGCTTCTCTCTCTGTTCTAGAGTTTTATTTAGCTGGTAGTTCTGTGTGTGTGTTAAGTTTTCTCTTTGACACTTTTTCTTCTTATTTTATTTCCTTGCTTCTTTCTATGTTCCCCTAAAGGCAAAAGATTAGGGCCAAAGGAATCGAAAGATGCAGGAAAGGAAAAACGATAATAGTAATATTGACAAAAGTTAGAAAACTTAGTGAAATGAATATTTAACTCATATAGGCAGTATAGAGTAATAGGAAAAAAAGTGGAGTACCTACAATGGACTAGGAAACCAAATAGAGGAATATATATATAATGATTTAGAAGGCTAGAATGATGAGGAGGGAGAGAAAGAGTGAAGAAAGGGCTGAAAGTAAAAAGTTAATATTAATTTAAAAAATAAGAAGACAGAATAGATAGAATAGAAATTGATACCCTTAAGTTGTGGGATAATGAAAAAACATGGTGTGTAAGAACTACAACAGAAAGCAGAAGGCAGAAAGATGAAGAAAGAGGAATAGATAGTTTGGGAGGCAAAATCAATATAGACAGGGAGTGGGAAATCACTGAAGAACTAGCACATCAAAGAAGAGACAAGCTCACAGCACCTAATCAGAAAGAAGGAAAAAAAAAAAAAGAAGGAAAAAAGGAGGGGGGAGGAAAGAGGAAAGAAAAGCAAGAGACAACAAATAAACAGAGAAAAACCAAACAACCACACAAGCAAGCAGTCAAACAAAGCTAAGGAGGAACAGTGCTCCTTCTAGGGTTCTTGTGGAACCTCTCAGCCTGCTTGTGTTTATCAATCAATTTCTCTGCAGGGTTCTACCTGCAGGTTTTGAGGCAGATTTTAGCTATTAAACTAAATTAAAATGAAGAATTCATTTTTTTAAGTGACTGTCTTCTTTTTATTTTTTATTTTTGGTGAAATAAGGGACCCAAAATAAGTCCTCTTCTAGACCACCCCCTTCATGGAGGGGATCCTAACTAGGCTCATGGAAACTAATCAAGCACTTCCCACTTCCTGGCCTCCCCAGGGGAGCTGAAACTCTGATGCTTGTCAGTGCAGAACAATAAAATTGGCTGACTGCCCCCTCTGGAGCCAAGCCTCAGTGTCACAGGGCTGCTGGGTAAATCAGGCTCTCTCAGCAGATTCGCCTCTCCCCTCTGCCTGGTGCTGCTTCAAGCCAGCTTATCTGCTCCCCAAAGCTATGAGGGGGTCCAGGCAGCCAAATCCACAGAAGGTAACCCCCTCTCCACCTTCTGTCAGATCCCTCCTTCTCTCGGAGAATGCTCCCTCACACAGGGTTTCCGTGCGGCAGTCGCTGCTCAAACCAGCCTTTTTCCCTGAGGGTGGGGCTCAGCCGTCTGTGTTACCCACCACAGGCAGGCTTAAAACTCATGAATCTCTACTGATCAGTCCACTCCGTCGATCTGCCTGCAGATAGATGTCCTAAGGTTCTCACTCTGCGTGCCCACAGCACAGACCCCAGGTCAGGACCCCGTCCACAATCGGCTGTCCTCAGAGAAATAGTCAGCAAGTGCCCTCCTAAACCGACGCCATCTTGCCTTCCATGTTGATTCTTGACACATTCCGCATCTGGTAAGGCAAGTTCCCCCATCTTCCTTTTCCTCTTCAGAATATTTCTGGCAATCCCTGCACATTCCTCCATCATGGTTAGCTGAACACATTTAACTCTTTTTTTTTTTTTTTTTTTTTTTCATACCATTTAACTCTTGATGACAGAAGGCTGAGAGACCATGTAGATCAGCCTCCTAATGAGCCCACCTCTCCACTCCCTGCCTGGGTGGTCCTGCTTTCCTGTGTTGTAGGGCATCACCCCGGTCCCACACTTGCTCCCCACCCCAGATGTCCCCAAAAGGACTCACCTGGGGCTTCTGGCCTCAGCCACTCCCTGCTAATAAGTCTGCCCTTAGGGCTGAACAATGCTGCACACACTTCCTGCTCCCTAAGGTGGAGGTCCAGGCCCCAGGGCAGCACCACAGCCAGAGCAGGCTGGGCAGGCTACAAAGTATGGGTGCTAATCCCACCCTGGGAGGACCTACCCTGCCTCTCCTACTGGGCTTCCAGTGCTTCCTGCATGGGCCACAAAGGGGCTGAGGAGCGGGGTGCACTTTGCAGTTTGTCCAGATCCACAGAGTTGTGTTTCACCCCAGAAGGGACAACGTGGTTCCCCCTGTCCCCCCACACCCTCATGTGTGTTCTCTGCCTCCCCACCTTTTGCATTCACACTATGGAATATCACTCAGACATACAGAAGAGTAAGGTTATGATATATTCTACAATTGAAATCATTACTGAATCAGGCTAGATAGAAAATCAATAGATGGATCTGGAACCTGGCAAGAGTTCCACGTGGACATCAATACCCCCATGATGGCTGCTGGAAAACCCTCGCAAATGAGATTTCCTCCAGAAGCCAAGAGAAGCCCATAATATTCTCCAGGGACATTATCATTGTGCCCTCCCGGGGTACTGATGGGTGGGGTAATCAATCAAAACAGCTGGAACTCCTCCCATGTCATTAGCAAAGGGGCAGAATAATTAATGATTTAAAAAGCAAGCACAAAGGCCGAATCTCTTTCTCTTGCCTTTGGACACCTGTTCTGGCCTTCTTCTCCCCTGCCTGGATCAACACGCAAGTAAAACCTGGGCATTTATAATTGATAATGGGACGTCGTAGTCTGTAAATCAGCCTCGTTATCATTCAGCCCCTTCCTCTCTACCTGGGACCCATCGTCTGTTATTTCCTCCCATTTCTCTTCCCTCCCTACCTTTATAAATTACTGGCCTAATCAATGTGGCATGCTCTTGAAATTCATTTCCTGCAGTAGCCAAGGACCTAGACAAAATCCACTAGGATGACTGTATGAAATAAACATGGCACATAAGGAAATATATGATTCCAGCTATATGACATATCTAGAATAGCAAATTCACAGACAGAAAGTAGGTGAAAGGTTACCAGGAGATGGGGAGATGGATGAAGTTGCATTTGTTGTTTGGTGGGTACAGTTTTTGTAAATTTTAGAAATTTTGAAAACAAATAATAAAACAAAATCCAAACCCAGCTCAACTATTGACTAGATTGACTCAACCTCCCACACCAATGCCTAGGAGAGGATGTGCAATCCTCATGAAACATAAACACTATTCATCTCACTTTTACTGTCATATAGAATATGCTGGCTTTTGTCCAAATATTACCACACACACACAAAAAAAAAAAGTAAGAGAAAAAAAAAAAACACCATCAAGAGAGAAAGAGATCAACAAAACTGAACTCAGATAACCCAAATTTTGAAACTATCCAACAGGGAATTTTTTTCTTTTTATTAAATAAATATTTCCAACAGGGAATTTTAAATAACAATAAATTTTGTTAAAGGCATTACTTGGAAAGGTGGACTACAGCATGAACAGTTTGAAATTTTAGCAGAAAAATGGAAACAACAATAATCAGAAACGTAGGGAAAAAAAACAATAACAATTCCCTTCTCCCCCTCAACATGATAGAGATGAAAGATGCCTTCCATGAGTGGGCGCAGCTCTAAACTCAACTCAGCCAAGGAAAGAATCATTGAAGACAGGTCAGTAAAAGTTATCCAAACTGAAATAGAAAGAGAAAACTGTAAAATGAAGCAGGACAGGGTATCCAAGAGCTGTGGGACCATATCAAATGACCCAACAAATGTGTAATTGGGATCCCAGAAGAGCAAGAAAAGAACAGAAGGGATATTTGAAAATGACTTGAAATTGTCTAAAAGTAAAAAAAAAGTCATTAAACTACAGATTAAGAAAACTCGGAGCCTACCAAGCAGGATAAATATCAACTGTACACACACACCCACAGCACACCTAAACATATATTCAAACTGCTAAAAACATGACATACAAGGGAACAAAAGTAAGGAATACAATAGATTCTTTTCAGAAACTATGCAAAGTAGAGGATGATCTTTAAAGTGACTAAATGAAAGCCACTTTAAACTAGCAAAAATATCTTTCAAAAATGAAGGAAAAATGAAGAATTTTCATAAAAACAAAACCTTTTAAAAGTGAAAGGCTTCAAATTGCACAAGACATGCTAATATAGTTCTTCAGGTAAAGGAATTATACCAGTCCAAAAATTGGTTCCCCCAAAGAAATGAAGAGCATGGAAATGGTGCAAATAAAGTTGAACATATCACATAAACTTAATCTTTTATAACCACTCTAAAATATAACTGGTTGTCTAAAGAAAAACTTGGCAGTGTCCTGTATGTTATGGCATAAGTGAAAGTCAAAAGTGTGACAGTAAAAGCACAAGGGATGGGAGTGGGACATGGACTGTTTGTTAGGTTCTCATACTACACATGAATTGGTGTAATGTACTTGAAGTAGACTGGATGTGTATCATAAGCCCTGGGGTAACCACTAGAAAATGAAAAAAGAAATTAAATAGTGGTGTAATGGCATGGTCCTAATGCAGATTAGGTGGTCTGAGCAAGGCATCTGGCACTTACAGGCCATAAACAGAACCTGAGCTCTAAGCTACCTGGCCCCCACCCCACATCTGACTTAAGGCGTGAGGAAAAGAGGGATTACAGCTGGTGAACAGGGTCTTGTCTGGGTACAATGCTGCTGCTCAGCCCCCTTGGAGCCTGAGCCAGAAAGAAAAAATCAGTAAAGCTGACCTGCCTATATTTAAATTTTTGAAATTTTTGTCATCACGGATTCTTTGGCATTCAGTTCAATTTTTAAGAATATTGCATCAAGATATTACTTATCTTGACTCAGTTTTTTAATGCCTCACTTACCTGACCCTACTCCCAGCCCTATTTGGAAGAAAAATTATTCAGGGAAGCCTGGTCTGGTTCTATGGACCCAAGTTGCAGGGAGGGTTGTCCCATACCTGCTGAGTTCTTGCTCTGAGCCCAGGAAGAACTTCATGGGGGAGGCCCTGGACCTACTCCAGGGGAGAGGCCTTGCAGGGCTTTGTCTAACCTGAAAAATCTGTCTCCAACTGGAGGCACACACTCCTGAGACCCATCTGACTCTTTGAGCAAGGTTGTAAGTCTGAATCATTTCTGTTACAGTAAGAAAAAAATGCTGTACCTAATTATCTGTTTTAATGTTGGGGCTGCTGTAAATTGAGGCTTCTCTTTTCCCATTCCCTGCCCCCATCACAGTCTGCCTTCTGAGGACACTGTCCAGCCCTCAAGGAAGGAAGGATTCAGTTAATCCCTCAGGTTCCATCTATGTTCCCTCTGGCCTCCTTTGACTACTACCCTGGACATCAGACACACTCTCTCCTCTCTTGGAAGGTGACTGTTTCACACAGAGCTACCCAGAAGCCTGGGTCCTGGGAATTTTGTTCTAGTGAAGTGTCCAGAAGCACTGTGCCCAACAAAATTGATACATATTAATAAAGCATACAATTCATCCAAAATGTACAATTACTGGTATTTGGTATAATCACATAGCTGTGCATTCATCATTATTATAGCATTTTCATTATTTCAATAATAATAAACAAAAAACAGACAAATAATCAGACAGGAAAATTCCTCACCTCTCAATCTCTCTATCCTTCCCTTTCTGTACATCACTGCTATTTTTGGTTATTCTTGCACATCTTATAGGAAAAAATAAAAGGAGATCAGACGTGAACAAAGGCATTCTGTTTGGAAAGGCAGGCACTAGGATACCTAAGTGTCCATGGGGGTACCTGTGTCAGCAAACTCTAGTCCCTCTTTGATGGGACATTTGGCAGGTCTGGGTACTTGGGCAAGGCCACGGGTATATCAGGCAGGCTCAGGCTGGCAGAGGCAGGTCGTCCTTATTTCTGATGTGAAAACGGGTGTATGTGTATATAGTGAGATGTGTGTAAACTGAGGGAAAATGCAAAGAGCCCTGGAGTCCCACCACCCAGTGCCTAGATCTGGAGGTTCCAGGTGGGAGAGTACCCATGCCTCCCACGGGGCAGAGTGGTTTTCTGGGTGTAGATGGGTTGGAGCTTGGACATGGAGGCCAGTCTGTTCAGGTCACATCCCTGGCATCCCTAGAAAATTTCTTCAATTCTCTGAGCTGGACGTCCACACCTACCAAGTGGGGCAGCTCTAGGGACCATCTCACAAGCTCCTGTGAAGGAGAGTGAGCCACAGTGCACATGAAGGACATGACCCAGCAGGGTCAACAAGTGGCACTGCTTAGCAGGGGCTTTCATCGCCTTGTGTTTCATTTCCTTCCTTTTTTCATTGTTGTGCCAAGCTGGGGATGGGCCCCTCTGCTGCCTGAGCCAGTGTGGCCCATGGAGGCAGAGAAGAGGTTAAGAGACAGATGAGCTGTGCAGGGTGGCCCTGGGCATGACCATGGCCCTCAGTTGGAGTTCCTTGAAGACTGTGTTCTTTGGGGGTTTGGGAGGAAATTCTTGAGAGCATCTGGCCCCCACCCCTTCCTTTACTTGGGTGGGCGATGTGGAGGTGGTCTGAGGATGGGGCAGGCATGGCTGGTGCTATGTGCATTTTGTTTGGTGACCGAAACCAGTGTTGCGGTGACTGTTCTCTATTGGCAGAGCAGACCGCAGGTCCAAGAGGTGAGCAGAACTTCCTGGCACTGCTGCAGGAGAGTAGGGACTCCTGCCCACCAGCCATAGAACTGATGGCCCTTGTAGGAAGGCTGTGCTGGGAACTGCAGGATGCCCTCACCCGGGCAGAGCCCTTGGTGGAGGCCCTGCTGGAGAGCTGGCTCCGCCTGCACCTGCTGGACAGCAAGGACATAGTTCTGGTGTGCGCATGCATACTGGCCCAACAGAAGCAGCACCAGGCCTACCGCCAGCTCCTGGAGGTGGGCCTGGGGCAGAGGACAGTGTCATTAGATCAGCTGGGGTCCAGAGTGGCATCTCTGAGGAGGTACCCCCTGTGTTGAGGCTACCATGCCAAGAGCAGGAATGATTCTGGCCTGTGCAGCTCAGTCAGGGCAGGTGGGGAGGTTCTGTGAAGGATCCCTGAAGACACCAGGCAGGCAAGGACAAGGAGAGGCTACAATCCCAGAGGGCTGGGCATCACTCACTGGGCAGGCTTCCTGCAGCCATGAGGCCTCCCCATCCAGTGAGACCAGGGCTTATCTAGTGTCCTGTAGCAAACACTGAACAATTCTCAGTGTCTCCAAAAGAAATTCTGGCATCTTCACCAAAACAGCCCTAAGAACACTGGTTCAGTGAGTGCTTGTGGCAATAAAGGTCAGCGTGGGCCCTGGGAAGGCCTGCTGTGGTGGCTGCTGGAGTTAAGTAAGTGGGCACCATGCCTGGGCCAAGTGGAAGTGGCTAAGAGGAAGCAGGTCATTCCAGGGTGAGTGATCTGTGCATCCCTCCTTCTGCTCAGCCCAGAGTGCAGAGCCTGAGGCCAGCCTTGCTGGGGAGGTAAAGGTCCTTCACAGCAGATGTGAGCCAAGTCTCCACAGGCTGTGTTGCTCTTCTCCCTGGGCGTGTGGTCAGGCCCATCCTTTTTTTTTTTTGCTTGTGCTCGCTGGGTCAGCTAACCACGCCGTGCGGGCGGGCTTGCCTTCACCAGGAGGCCCCGGGAACCGAACCCGGGGCCTCCCATATGGTAAACGGGAGCCCTACTGATTGAGCCACAGCTGCTTCCCAGGCCCATCCTTTGCCTTCTCCTTGCCTTGTGCTCCCCCCTGGTAGGATAAGGCTCAAAGCTGTGCTCAACTCATGGTATAGTTGAGGGGGTCCAAGGAATGTGACCCTCTCAGGGTGATGTGAGCTTGTCCTGTGGCCCCGTATGGTGACTCGGCTCCCACAGGCCACACTGCTGGTGGGTGGCAGGGATGGCTCTCTGGCCATTTTCTGCCTTGACCACTTGGCCACCCCATGGATTTTGTAGACAGCAGAAGTAGGATTCACCCCAAAGCCTCATTCCCTGACCTGGGCATGGTTCCTTCCTGGAGGTCAGGAGTGTAGGTTTCAGTTCTCATGTACTCCAGGAAGACAAAGGCAGCCCGGGCTCAGCATGCTCTCCTCAGCAGGGTTGCCAGTCTCCCCGCTGGGAGGCAGCCAGGAGTTGGTGCAGCTCTGGAATGACATCCACTATGAGCTGGACAGGAAGAGGCTGGACATGGCCACGCTGACCCCCATGCACAAGTTCTGCTGCAGGAAAACATAGTCTCCTCCAAGAAGAGGTAGGTGCTGGGCATGGTTTTGTGCTTACCCCATGGGGCTCCTCCGGGAAGGGATGTATGCTGGGTGTGGGTTTGTGCTAACTCCACAGGGCTCCCCCAGGAATAGGTGTGAAATGGGCATGGCTTTGTGTTTACTGCACCGTGTTCCCACACTGTGTTCCCCCAGGAAGAGGTAAGCTCTGGGCATGAGTTTCTGTTTATTGCATGGGGCTCCTTTAGTAAGTGGTAGGCTCTGGGTGTAGGTTTGTGCTTACCCCACAGGGATCCCCCAGGAAAAGTTATGCTCTGACTGTGGGTTTGAGCTAACCCTATGGGGATCCCCCATGGGCCAGCAGCTGAAATCACAGAGGTGGGGCAGAACCCAAAACAGCAGAGCAGGGACAGTCAGAACTTATCAGCAACTGCTCCCTTAACCAGTGTTTTCCAGCACCCATGGTGTGCCCTCGCTGAGTGACATTTGTCACTTGCTCTGCCAGTCAAGGTCTGGCTGCAAACGCACAGCCCACAGAGCAGGTTGGGGATGGAGGAGCATTGGTCAGGGACGGTGTTGCCTTGGGCTGGCATGGTGGCAGGTGCTTCTAGGACAGGGCCAGGGTGCAGGAGGGGCTTGGCATCCTGGAGGGGAGTCAGCAATGTTCCAGGTAGTGGGTAGACAGTGGGGGCCACATAGGGTCTGTGTATATGTGTGGGTAGGGGTGGGTTTAGAAACCTTAAAATTTGTAATTTGGGCTATAGGAAAACTGGTTGTGGACCAGATTTGGCACACAGCACTGGTTTGCCCTCCTGTCCTAGAGGCACAGCAGGAGGTTCCTGGAGTGGTGCTCCTTGCCAAGCTGTCCATGATCCTGGGGGAGATTTTGAGAGGGAGGAAAGGAGTTCCATTTGGGTGTGTGATGTGCAAAATGTAGTGTAGAGCTCCGTAGGGTTGTTCAATAGGTACTTGGATATCAAGGCTTCAGCAGACAGCTCTTTGTACATGACTCTTTTCTTATGGAAATTTCCAGTATACCCAGAAATAGAATAGCAGTGAGAACCATCATCCTGCTTCAGCAGCTGACAACTCTTAGCTGGTGTTGTGTCAGGTTGTGCTCAACCCTGTTGCAGAGAGGGGAAGAGAGGGCTGAGGGATGATACTCTGCTTCTCTCTGGGCTTCATGGACTCATTCCTGGAAATTTCTGGACAGAGTGGAGTGAGGAGGTGTCCACAGCAGGGGCCAAAAGGGCAAAGTAGGTGAGATAAGAGGAATAACAGAAGGGCAGGGTGTTCTGGAAGCCAAGCAGATGAGGTCTTTCCAGGAGGGGTGTCAGATGGAGGTGGCTGGTGAGCTGGGCCACGATGCTGTGGTGTGTCAGGCAGGTTGGGGCATGCCATGGAGAGTAGGGGGCATGGAGTCAGCAGTAGGAGTCTAGATCATTCTGTGGGAGTGGGGAGCAGTATCACGGGGCAGTTGGAGGGTTGGGGGAGGCCAGAGAGGTCAATGTGCAAGATGGGAGATCTACAGAAACCCCAACTAAGGGAATGACTCAGAGAAGAAAGACTGACAGAGCTTAAATGGGGTGTATGCCGGGGGAGTCCTGGGCAAGGCAGGGGCAGGTGTGGGAGCTATCCAGGGTCTGGCAGTTCAGCCTGCGAGCAGGCTGGGTGTGGGTCAGGGAGGCACTTCTCGCTTGGTTACTTTCCATTGCTGTGAAATTAATGCCAAAGTCTTCAGTGGCGATGAGGAGTGGGGAGTCTGGGGGACTCAGAGAAGGAGGGTTAAGGCATCGTCGAAGCGAAGAGGCAGGCGTCCACTGAGAAAGCATTTGCTGAAGACTCATTGGCAATTGTGCCTTCCCCAAATGGGAGTGGATGGCATGGGTGAGTCTGACAAGCTAAGGGTTGTGACAAGGGAGCAGGACAGAGGGTTTGGGTGTGGTGGGGGAGGGACACCTCCAAGCCAGGGGGCTGTGTGAAGTGGGGTGAGGGGACAGTCAGTGAACACGTTGACAACACTGAGGGCCCAGGGCTCCAGTACTGGCAGGCATGTGGGAGCCCACCAAGAGGGGGTGCCCAGGGAGTATGGCTGGTGTGAGGGTGGAAGCTGCACTCACTGGCCATGAGGGTTGCTTCCCAGCCCTTCCTGCTGGTGCCAGGCAATGAGGAGGGTACAGGACAAGGCTGGGGATCCTGTGTGGGATTAACCATCTGAGTGCCATTTACGTGGTAGGGGTATGCTTAGGAGGAGGCCTCAGCCAGGGTCTCATTGACCCGGGGGCTCAGCAGGGAGTCAACAAGGGGGAGGAGCTGAGTTGGCCAGGGGAGGAAGAATGCTCTGGAGTGGGGTGATGCTGTGGCCCCCAGCTCCAGCACCACTGCAGCCAGAGCAGGGCCTGAGAGGAAAATAGAGGAAGGTGGCAAGTGTGCAGGTACTGCTCCCAGCAGGCAACAGGTGAGGGAAGGGGCTGCTGGAGGCCATGGGCTCAGGGGACTGGTCTTGGAGAGTGACAGGGAGTTTAGCCCCACGGCACAGCTCTGCCCAGTGTGGAGAATCCCAGGAGCCATTGACTTGGTGAGTAGGATGCGCATTCAGTGTCCACCCCTCCAGGCAACCACACTTCAGTAAGTCCCCCTTACTCTGAGTCCCCCCACTCTGGGTCCCACCCACTCTGGGTCCTTTTCTCTCTAAGTTCCTACAGTCTAGGTTCTGCCCACTTGGGGTCCTGCCTAGGCAACAATCCACCTACACTGGGTCCTGCTCACTCAGGGTCCCCCCCACTCAGTCTCATGCCCAGGTTGGATCCACCCACTTGGGTCCTGCCCCCTCCAGTTTCCTCCAATCTGGGTCCCACCCACTAAGGGTCCTGCCATTTCTGGCTCCACCTGTGGGGACTCTTAGGGGAGCAGTGGCTGAATAACTGACAGCTGATCCTTTGCCCACACACACAACTCTTCCACAGAAGGGAGCTGAGTGTCAAGCTTGTGCATGGGGGTGGGTGGGCAGGGTCTTGGGACCCCCTGGAGGAGCTGGGCTCAGGAGTAGGCCCCATGGATGGCAAGATCCCTCTTGTGGTCCTAGACCTGTGGTCCTCACCTGGGGTCTGCAGGTGGGCCAGCACCTCTGCCTGTGCACCTCTGAGTCTATGGGAGGAAGTTGGTCACAACCTCTCACCAGACTGAGGACAGAGAGGTGGCAGGGGAGAAAGGGTAGCTCGAGGGTTACTTCCTGGAGGCTCTTGAGGAGGAAGCAGATTTGGGGGTCCCTGTTCTCATTGCCTTCCTCCTCACTGTCCTTGTCCAGGCACCCACCACCCTCCTCCCTCTGCCCAGAGGGTCTGAAGAGCCAGCACTTCCTCAGAAAGGTTCACCAGAAACTGCAGGATTTCACCTTGGGTGTGGACATCAACTCCAACAAGGTCCAAAGGGTGAGATGTAGGGTGGGGCTGCTTCCCCCAGGCTGTGCCTTCCCTGGGCTGCTCCTACCCCAGAGTGCTTCTCCATTATGCTGGCCCTCCCTGCAGAGCTCCATATGGACAGTCTGAACCCCACAAAGTTCCTCCAAGCTGCATCTCCTTCAGGATGCTCCCCTTAGCATGCTCCCCACAGGCTGTTCTCTCCAGGGGTCTCCCTCCAGGGGTCTCGCCTCCAGGGGCTGCCTCAGGTCCCCTGAGAGTTACTCATCTACTGTGTGCTAGTGGTCCCAGGGCAGGGGCTCTTGTCTGATGGGCATCCCTGCCCAGACTGGAGAGTCTGAACACACAGAGGCTTTGTTTTGCCACATGGAGCCAAGACATTGTAGGTCAGGTGGCTTCAACCTGTGCCCCTTAAGCATCTCCTGTGTGCAGGCCCTGAGACTTACCACATGGGGGGGAAGGAGACCAAGCAGGGGATCACCAGGGAGAGAAGCCTGCGGGAAGGTCCAAGCCCAACAGGCAGGGGTCCTGCCCATCAGGGGCCACCATGCAGGGAGCAGAGAGAGCTGGAGTTGCAGGCAGTCCTCACTGGATGAGGAGGAGGAAGCACCACTCCATAGTGGGTATTCTCTGAGCTCTGGTCCTTCCACAATAGATAGAAAAGGTCAGGTGCAGAAGCTCTGGGGGCTTGACTACACCTGAGGAGACCCATGGATGGAGGTGTACCCCACTGGGGAGAGTTTATGCCATCCACAGGGGAGTCACTCTGCCAGCCTCTTGACTCTGGGGCTTTTAAAGTGGTCTCTGGGCACCATCTGGAGGGTGGTACCTGGGCAGCAGGGGTTGTTCCCATGGACTCCCCATGAGTGTTAGCTCCATGCGGCAGGGGCTGTGTCTCTCACCTTGTCCAGATGGATGCTTGGTAGCAAACTTGTGAATGTGCAGGTGGGCGGCCCTCCAGCTCTCCTGCATGCTGCTGTGACTGTACTTGGAGAGATGAAGGTGGACTTGGACTGACTGGGTATCTTGTTATCCTGGACAGGAATACCTGGCATTGGAGACAAGCTTGGTCAAGCAGGTTTGCAACTGGTTTGCTGACTTCCACCAGCACTGAAGATTGCTCCTCCTGAGGTCAGAGCAAGGCCTGCCAGGGCCATCAGGCAACCCCCAAGCTCATGCCCAGTTTGGGGCAAACCTGTGCTGTCAGGTGAGTGGAATGAGGACCCAGGCTTCTCATGGTTAAGGGGTGGGCTGCTGACTTCTGGCAACCTTCACATTCACCCTATGTCCTTCTGGTTAGGCAGGGGCAGTGCACCATTTGCAGGTTCAGGGGTTTTCCTGGTGGCTAGAGTTCACCATCAGACGTTCTTGGGTCAGTTTGTCATCAGGGAGTGAGAATGATGCAGCCAAGTCTGTTGGAAGATTGTGCTGAGTCTCCTATCTGGTTGAGTATTGGTTAGGTGGTACTGTGGCAGCCACTTGGTGTATAGAGGTTAATATACAGCTAGGGCCAAGAGTTGAGTGGGAGATAGGGCCGTGGTGTGGCCAGAGGGAGGGGGCTGGTGAACCAAGTATCATGGTTTGGGAGTGTCCAGGATTCAGAATCCTGGTTTGTTGATTAAGTATGAAGACATACCAAGCAATAAATGACAGTGGATTTAGGCCGTGGCAATGCCCTTCTCCAACCAGTAGATGCTCTTTCCTGCTCAGAAGACCTAACTGTGCTGGGGGAAGGAGGCAGGGCATTAGAGCTCCTAGCCTCCCCTCCTTCTTACTCTGCCTTGCTTTCAGAAGGATGTCAGGGAAATGATGCTCCGTGGTCCCTGGAGGCCATCCAAGGACTGTGGGAACCACTGGCCCTGGTCCTAGAATTTCCTGGAGATGAGACCCTCTCAAAGCTGCTGGTTCCCAGGTTCTGTTGACCTGTGGCCAGCAGGACCTCCTCACCTGTTCAGCCCCTGCTCTGCACTGAGGGTGAGAAAGCAGGGCTGGGATAGGGTGGTCCATGGAGGCTGAGAGCAGAGACAGCTGTACCCTGGGATGGAAGGAGCCCCCATGGCCACTGGTGGGGGCAGCTTCCTTCTGACAACTGGAGAAGCAGACTTAGAAAGAAGTATAACACATAGCTGTCGCTGTCATATATTTCTAGTATTTTGTGTTTTCAAATGTCATTGGGTTAAACAAACCTTTTCTGAGTACCTTCTCTGCCCCAGATGCTGTTTCCAAGCACTGCCCCTGCCCCCTCTGATCTTCCTTTGAAGAGTTCTAAGCTGCTGGAACTATAACGAGGGTGCTGGTGGCCCATGCAGCTGGCTGGGGCAGGGCTGGGACCCAAGCCAGGGCCAAGACCCATCATGGCCTGCCCGTGACCCTGTTGTGCATCTGTTTCTCCTTTTCCTTTAAATGTTCTGACATCAGAATCTCTCAGGGTTTTCCAGTTGGTTCATTTCCAGGCCCTGGCCCTCCTTGCTCTGTGCCTCTCAGTTTTCTTTCAGAGAGCTTTTAGGTACTTTTTATTTTTAGTCTTGGTGATCTGACATTTTGCAATAATGGTCCTTAGTGTGGGTCTTTTTAATTCATCTTGTTAAGCCTTTCAGTTCACAGAAGGTCTCCTTTAAGCTCTGGACATTTCTTGTACTAGTTCTTTGATAAGTTTCTTTGATAGTTTCCTCCCTCTGTATTCTTTGTCCTCTCTTTAGGGCTGAAGTATTATTTGCATGTTGGAACTCCTTGACTATTCTCCTAAATAGCTTTTTTTTTTTCTTTCTTATATTTCCTCTCATCTAAAGTTTTGCATGTGTTTTTCATCTCTCTTTATTGTTTTTTCAAATTTTTCTTAAACTCTCTAATTCAACAATTTGATTGAATTTTTTATTTTGACAGTTTTGCATTCTATTGCAAAAGCTTTTTCGTGATATCTGAATTTTCCTTCTAATAAACTATGTTACTTTCAGGGCTGGAATCATATACCCCACAAAAGGCATGTTCAGATCCCAACCCCAGATCCTGAGGGTGTGAGCCCATTTGTAAGTAGAAACTTGAAGAAGTTATTAGTTAAGGTGTGACCAAATGGAGTGAGGGTGGGCCTTGATCCAATATGGCTGAAGTCCTTAAAAGATTGAAACTCAATCACCTGTGCTTCTTTAAGAACTAAAACACACAAACACACACACAAAAACAAAATAAAAAGTCATAGAATGAAGTCAATATTAAAAAGAGCAGAACTGAATAAAATAGAAAATAAGTATGTAAGAAATAAATTAAGTTATAATCCTGTTTTTTAAATATATAAGTAAATTAATAAACCACTGGGTAAAACTGACTATGGGGAAAAAATTAAAATTAGGAATCAAAACAAATATTCTACAGAGCCTACAGATACCAACAGGTCACAAAGAATTGTATGAAATAATGAGGCCTACAAAGTTGGACTACAGAAATTAAAAGGCACCAAGTCTGAAAAACCAGCCAACAAAACTGATACACATATGCACATACACACACAAATCATTAAATATTGGAAACTCCTTTTAGTTAAAGAAATTGAAGCCATTATTTGAAAAATCAAAACATCCTGCCACAATCCATCAAAAACACTCCAGAAAGAGGGAGAAGGAGGAGGAAATCACAGTCATCCTGTCATAGGCAGTGCTAAGCAGGGAAGAAAGGGGGAGGCAAAGAGAAGGAGACAGATGTGGACATGTTCTGATGATGGGGCATAGGATATGCAGATGGGATGGATGTGGAGTGGAGGTAAAGTGAGAAGTCAAGAAAGGCAGCAAAGCTGTCACTGGAACCCCTGTCAGGTGGAGTCCCTGAACATGGAAAGTGGGGGCCAGAGGATGAGCAGGCTCCTGGGACGAGCCGAGATTTCTGTGTTGGCATGTTAGATGGATGGAGAAAGTGTTATGAAGCAGCTGTGTATGTATCAGGACTATGTGGAAAGGAGATTGGAATGGATAAATAAATGTAGAAGTCATGCCAGTACGGGTGATGTTTAAAGCCATGATGCTCCATGAAGGGAACATGGTGCTGAGGAAGGAAAGGCATCCAAGGAACCACTTATGCTGAGAGGCTTTGGAGAAACAGAGAACCCAGCAGAGAGGCAGAGGGGAAAGGGCAGAAGTCAGTTAAATAAACAAACTGGAGGTGTAGCATACCAGAAACTGAGAGAAGCATTTCAAGGAGGTGAGACTGACTGTGTCAAAGGCAGCTGATGGAGCAAATTAGAAGAGGAAAATTGGGGGATAATGGAAATGTTCTAAATTTGGATCCTGTTTAGGGTTTCACAACTCTGTACATTTACAAAAAAGTATATATTAAATTTTAGGTCATGTAAATTATCCCTCAATAGTTGTTTAAAAAACTAATTTCACACATATCTGCCATATGATTAAATCTTTCTACTCCGAGGTACTTACCCAGGGGAAATGAAAACACATTTTATAAAATGGACTTGTACATGGGTATCGATAATATCTATATTCATAATGCCCCAAACTTGAAGCAATCGAAAAGCCCACCAAGAGGAAAATAGGTAAACATTTTAGAACATACTTATTCGGTGTCAAAGAACTCAATGATAAAAGCAGAGAGAACCACTGATCCACACTCTTAGGTTCAAGGGGAAGCCAAGGAAGGGAGGTGCCTCAGAAATCAGACCGGCAGCCAAGGTCAGTTCAAGCAAACGTTTTTATGGGATCTGATCCTGGGACCTTCCAGAGTGGGAGAGAGGCACTCAATCTCTTGCACTACCTCAGCTCCCTGGTCTGCTGTGTCTCTCATTGTCTCTCCTCTGTGTCTCTTTTTGTTGCATCATCTTGCTGTGCCAGCTCTCTGCATGGGCCAGCACTCCTGCATAGGCCAGCGCTCCTGCATGGGCCAGTGCTCCTGCATGGGCCAGCGCTCCGTGCGGGCCAGCACTCTGTGTGGGCCAGCTCTCCACTCAGGTCAGCTCACTGTGTGGGCCAGCTTGCCTATTTTTTTCACAAGGAGACCCCGGGAATCAAACCCTGCACCTCCTATATAGAAGATGGGAGCCCAATCACTTGAGCCACATCCTTTTCCCCAAGCAAAGGTTTTAATGAGAGTGAGCTTAGCAGGCAGGCTGAGTCCAGACAGACTCAAAGAGAGGGAGGGGGAGAGGAGAGTTCTTATGACTTGTTCTGTGGTTGGATTACAAAAGCTCAAGGCTAGTTGTGATAATTTATGTCAGCTTTGTAGTTTTGGGGCCAGGATGTGATAATTCACCAGCTTTGTAGTTCAGGGTCAGGAGGTGATAATTCATGCCAGCTTTGTAGTTCTGTTTAGGTGTAATCACTTCTTGGTTGTGGGTTGTTACTTCTTCAACCTCAGGAGAGCCCAGCTACAGGAAAAAGGGGGGAGGGGGTGGAGAGGGAAGGCAGAGTGGGAACTCTGGACTTAACAATCCAGACTCCTTTTGTTTCTTTTTGCTGGAGTGGGGGATGACAGTCTGTCTTCCATAGCTAATGGTTCTGCTCTTGAAATTTGTTAGGAGTCGTGCAAGGCAAGGCCCGAGGAGAAAGATTAATAAAAGGGGAGTTAGGAGGGATATTTGGATGGTGCTAAGTAGAGAGGAGAAGTAAAAAGAGGGCTCCAAGCCAGGAGGTGTTGCTGAGTGTATTTTTCCTGGTTAGTCTGATGATGTTTTACCTATGGGGAGGGTGGGGGTGGGGGGCGGATTCTGTGGGTTCCCAGAACAGTAAATCAAGGGTTCAAGCATTAACATTCCTCTGAAGCAGACTGATTGATCTCTTGGTGCCAGTCTCTCTACTGCTGAGGGGTAATGGGCCATCAGCAATATGGCCCTCCCTATCTCAGCCTTTCTGCCTGCAGGTCAAGGAAAGGGCATTCCTCCTATATACCCTACAGAGGGGGAAGTGGGCATTTCATGTCCTTATATTCCAGCCCAATGCCTCTTCCACCTTCCATTCTATGTATAAATATTCTGAGATATTACCTGAGCAGTTAGGGTATTGGAATATTGCATCTAGATTATATAACAACAACATAAAAGACAACAGAGTAATAGGGGTAACACATATACAACATTGACCATTAATGCTTGACAGTGAAATTACATAATTTGGTGGGTAACCATTTCATGTTACAGATTTCCCTTTGTTGTTTTATACAGACAGGGGCAGATTATGCTGGTCTAACAGTATACAAGCAACACTTTCATTAGTAGATAACAAAGTACCAGGTGGGGGGGCTTTATGAGGAGGTTTTTAATACAATACATTTTTCTCTTTCTATATTTCTTGAGTTTCTTTTACAGACATTAAAAATCAGTTTAGGCACAAGAAGAGTTCACATAGACACACATAGAGTTTCAATGGGAATAGGAGACTTCAGATGATGGTTTCATAACAATGTTTTGGGTGACTTTTATTTCCTATGGATTTAAGATTCCCCACTAGTAAGGCTGCATAGGCCAGTACCATAGCTGAATGACCTCATTTTTCCCAGTTTTTACAGTTTGAGGCATGGGCAACAACAAATTATTATTACTTCCCCTTTTAGGCTGCAGGGTGTTTGACACTTTAACTTGTAAACTCAGTGCCAGCATTGGTTCTGCTGTTAGCATTTTAACTTGAGCTAGGACCGCAGCTCACAGCACTGAATTTAAACTTAGTTCATTATTATATAGAGTCCTTATTGCATTTTATTTGTTTCTTTAAAAAACCATTCATTAAAAAATAAAAATAAAAAATCCAAACAATATAGTTTAAGGCTGCATGAGATGACTGGTACATAGTTTTTTGGATATTGTTAATTTGGGCTGGCATCCCATATAGGGCACTTATATTTGTTATGCAGCAAATAGGAGCAGGGTGATTACAAGAGTCCCATTGCAGTGTTTACAGCACTGAAAGCTACCTTGCCCCTTCTGAGAGCAGGAGGAGACTGATGTGATCCACTTACTATTGTGCTACTGGAGTTTCTGCTCAGCCAATATGTCCCATCTGGTAAGGTAATTGTCACAGTTGTTTGAGTGAGCCTGATGGACACTAATGGGTGATGTCCATGAGCTATTGGCAAGTAACAGGCAGCTGGAAGTGCTGCCACAGGGTTCAGTCGCCATGTTGTCCATTTTTCCTGTGGAGCCACTCTGCTGCTTCTTGGGTTTCAGTGGTGTGGTTCTGGATCTTCACCAGGACATCTGCCTTAACAGTCCTGAGAGGGGTGTTAGAGGAGTGGGCCGGGACATGATAGACAGTTACCTGCTGCTGCTGGCAGGTATCCTAGATGTTTTACTACAGATCTATCCCTCACAGAGGGCAGCCCACAATGGTCCATTGTTCCTGTCTCATTTTTAGTATTTGTAGTCCACCCCTGGATAGGGATGGCAGTCTTCAGAGTGACTGTACACTAATGGGTTAAGCCTGTCACTTGCAACAGAGCATGGTATGCTGCACACTGTTGCTTTTCTAAGGGGCTATATTGTACTTTGGTCCCTTCCCACAACTGTGACTAAAACCCAAGGGGTATTTGTTTAGAATGTTGCCTCTGCCACAGACCATACCCAAAGCCAAAATTGGTGCTGCCCACATCCAAGTCACAGGGAAAGTCAGAGTCCATCCTCTTTACTGCTTGAGCCTATGTTATTGCCCTCTACCTTTTTTTAATAAGCAGCCTGCTGGGACAGTGTATTTTCCATGCACAACCTTTCCTGATTAGCACATACAATGGTTTTAATATCTGAGCTAAATGAGGGATGATGGGTCTTCAGTTCCCCAACAACCCCAGAAAGGCCAGTACTTGTTTTGGAGTTTGTGGTGTGGGAAAACATTATACTTTAACAACACTTAAGAGTTTGACAGAGCAGCAAGGACCTTGCGGCTTGTCCCAATTGTTTGCCCATTCCAGGTTCTTAAAATAAGATACCATTATTTCTGGTGCTTTTTTAATTCTGAAAAAGAGTTACTGGTTAACATAATATCATCAATATAATGAAATAGGGTTACAGCCACAGGTTTCTTTCATGCAGCCAGATCCTTTGCCACCAGGCCAAGACAGATGGGTTGCACTGTGCACACCACCGCCTTGGGGAAGCACTGCAAAATCCACTGTTGGCTTCTTTACATGAAGGTGAATGCAGGCTAGATTGAGTTGCCTAAGGAGATACTAGAGAAAGCCTTAGCAAGTTCTAAAACAAAGTGATAGTGACATAACTGGATATTAGTTTCTTACAACAAACTAGCAATATTTGGGACTTCTGCATACAGGAGTGGTGTTACTTTAATTTATGATAACCTATTGTTATGTGCCTCTCCTGGCAACCCCGAAAGACCACTCTATTTCTGCAGCTATAGAGCTGCTTCTTTAGTGGATGTGGGGTGAATCAGATGAATACAAGCCAAAGTATCTGCCTCTTGATTTCTAGGCAAAGAGGTTGTTTTATGTGACACATACCATTTTTTAAAATAATTGAAATAATGGTTAGTAACATTATATTTTCATCTAATATTATGCTGAAACATTGTTTAATTTCCAGGAATTTTATACAATCTTTAAGTATTATATGAGCATTTTACTCATATAACTTTGATTAACAGAGGGATAAAGAATTCCTTTTATTTTTATAACACTTTTCAAACATTTTCTGTTCAACTTACAACATATCAAATGAACTTAACCATTTCATAACTTTACTTTTCACTTTTATACCATTACCAAGAACACATTAATTAACAGGTATTTTATCTTAGCAGTACAGGAAACATTACTTTCTCCATTATTTTGTGAAAACCTAAGATTCCTGATGGAATCAAAATTATCTTCTCCCTACCACCATTTTAATTTGCTGATTGAGGTGGCCTATCACAGGTTTTCCTGTCATGAAGTTACTTTTTCTTTTTTTTTTTTTCCACTTGGAGAATTTAATGGGATGTTCAGTCCAATGCTGGAGGATGGTGGGCAGCCCTGCCAGCTGGGGACAGGCAGCCACCCCACCCTGGTCCAGGGACTGAGTGCCCCTGAGTTTGTGGCTCAGCCTAGTGCCTGGAGTCTAGGATGGGCCAGCCCAGCCACAGGTCCCACAGGACCTGGAAGGTAACAGGCACCAGGGCCTGGAAGGTAACATCCATCCTTGCAGCTGTGCTCCATCAGGGCCCATAGAGAGTACAGCCTGGGCCTCTCTGGCAAGGTGGGTAGTTAGGCTTTGGTCTGGCCAGGTGCCAAGAGGAGCCAGCCAGGAACTACCACATGCCTAGCTTGGCTCACCTGCCCTGGGGTCTGAAGTCAGCTCTGCTGTATGGGCACGGCAGGGACCAGGTACTTTAGGTAGGACAGATGTTTCAGCAGAGTGTCAGTCTGTTGATATAGGTGGCCCAGAGTGGGGAGGGCGGGCATGAAGAGGAAGTTGAACACCTGCATGGGTGGCTACCTGCACCAGTCAGCCTTGTAGAATTCCCAGAACTTGTCCCTGCAGCCTCTGGCAGCTCTCCTGCACTGTCTGGCCCTCTAGGCAGCCAGGGCCCAGGAAGTTCCAGATGCCCAGCATGGGTGAGGCCACTAGCTGGTCGATGAGTACCTTCCCAAGCACAGTGGGGAGACTGCACAGGCCTGAGGTGGGCAGCAAGTGGTCCAGCCAGAGGTACAAGCAGTTCAGGAATGGGCCCATACTGAGCCCACCATGAACATGCTTTCTGAGTGCCGCACATCGAACCTCTGGCCTGGCTGGGTGCGGACCTCCCAGGCCTGGCACATGCCATAACCAGCCACTATGAGTGTCTCACAGCCCAGCATGTTGGTGGTGAGCAGTGCCCGGCCTCAAATAGCAGCTGCCCTGCCACACACAGCCTGTGCAGCCAGCACCAGCCACTTTTTGTTATTATCAATTCAGTTTCTGTTTAATAATGACTTTTTGGAATTAGCTATTTAAATATTTCAGTTTAAACAATGCTTTTACAAATTTTTTTTAATTAATTTATTTTTTATTGTGGGTAAAAATCAAAGTTTTCACAATACATACCAATATTTGTAAAATGATATATAAATATATATGCATATATGTGCATTTGCTTACAAAAATGTTATTTATATATATATAAATATATTTTAAGATAACTATCCATAACCACATAGACTATAGTTACTTCATTTTAAGACAAATTTCACCTTCACAGAACACATTCCTTTACTTAGTGCTACCTCCTGCAATACTTTCTACCAGTTTCATTTTACATACTTTCATTCTGATTTTATGAAAACTAGCCATCTTATCTTAGGACAAAACACACTCCCTTAAACGAACTTATCAAGTTTTAGTCAGCATTTCCGCAAAATTTTAATTTTTTCTATATTAAAGTTTCACATCCCTCATTCCATTCTGTGAAGAAAAATTAACTATTCATTTCAATTTGGGCAAAAACAATTTTTTTAAACTAAGAGGTTTATAGTAATTTCATTAGTCAAAACTAACAATTTTCATCATTTCAAAGATTTAACACACATAACACTAATTTATTTTATAAGTGCTTATTTAATTTTTTGCCATTTGTATAGAGCTCTTTTAAGAATTTTCATTTGTTAATTTAATATTACCATCCAGAGGTATCGAAATATACAGTGATACTGAACAGACAAACTATTTAAGACATACCAACAGAAACACAAAGCTTATTAATTTGACTCATAATTCTTACTCCTTTGGTATGGCTGTCTCCAAGCCTTCCATGATTTCACATCTCTGATTTTACTGCTTTTAAGATTTCTTCTGCAATCTGTGTTGCCTGTAATATGCAATCTTGCTCTTGGAAACACTTTTATCAGTAATCAGCAACCAGTTAGGAATATTTGAGCAGTATAAATGCAGTTAAGCATTAATTTAGCAGTTTAGACAGACATTTAACACATATTTTGGATTATTATTCTTTAGGAGTACACTTAGGTTCAAAGTTCGGGAGTAAGCTATTGATTTAAAACTGAAATTTCCTTCTAAGACTTTGATAAAACTCTGATGAAAATAAAATGTGACTAAAACTTAAAACATTGTCAAAGTAATATCCCATTTAAATTTTTCCACAGTTTACACAAGTATTATGAGCTTTCAGTTTTGTATTATAATTTTAATTGCAGGCTTTAAAAGCTGCTAGCATTTTTCTATTATATTTTTCTTTTTCTTTTACTGTCATAGAGTTACCCAGTTCAAAAGTTACTAAACTTTAACAGTGTTAGGTTTGAGTGCAGGAGGGATTCCTGCAACCTTGCAAGGAAGGCAGCAGAGTTTTCATAAGCTTTTTTGTGAGATTTTTTTGAGTTTATCATAATTTATGGATTTATGAGTGGCTGCTTGTAGTCCTGCAATAGGCAGATCATATGGTTGTGGGATTGGCGACCTGGTTCCCCTTCCTGATATTCCCAGTTAGGTTCTTTCTGGGGGACTGCCGTGGCTCCGACAGGGTGGTTGGCAGTGTCCTGTCAGTTTAGGGTATCTACATGGGTCTGGGCTGCAAGCCAAACACATTCCTTCTCCTCTGGGGATAGACAGGTGTAAAGAATGATGTAGAGGTCTCGCCAAATAAGGTCATAAGAGGCAGTTGGTTATTAAAATTCTCTGATAAAATGAGAAGGATAGGAAGAATAGGACCCAAGACAGTGCTTGATTTGGGAGACATCAGAGGGGGAGAAGGGAACATGGACATCTACAGGGTATTCAGGACCTGCAAATTCTCTAAGGGGAAGTGCTGGGTGTGGTTGTGATGACTGGGTGTGATGGGGGAGGGGGGTGAAGAGGGGTCTGGTGAAATTGGTCTGGAAGTAGAGTTGGGTACTGGGGGGGTTCCTGGACTAGGGAGAAAAATGGGAGGGGTAAAGGGGCCCAGAGCAGCAGGCAGAGGGGGTGCATAGGGAGGGGGAATAGAGTCAACCACCAGATCAAAGAACATTTCTGACAAGGTGTCAGGAGGGGGCTGAGGGTTTTTTGAGAGAGGGGGGAGTGAAGGAGTATTTGATAAGTGGGACAGGACAGACAGAGGGAGGGGCACCTGCACAGCTCAAAAAAGGCTTGGACATATGGGATCTCAGGCCACTTGTCTAAGTGTCAACAATAATTGTCGAGGTTTGTAAGAATTTGGGGGGTCTAAGTTTCCATTTTTTTTGGCCAGATGGACTTATTGTCAAGTTGGTAATGAAGCCAGGTGGCATTACAGTGAAAGATGAGTTTTTTCGGTTGGAGATCTGATTTAAGACTGGTTTTTAAGATTTCATAAGAAGCACTCCAGGGGGTATTTTTTTTGGGGGGGGGGGTGGATTGGCTGTTGCCCATGGGTTTAATGAGATTTCACCAAGTTCTCGAGATGCTGATGGATCACAGGGGTGTCCTGCCCTGAGATTCATCGGGACAGACAGGGGACAGAGGATGAGAGAGGCATCCCTCCATCTAGTCTCTCGGTGGAAAAGGGAGTCTAGGACCTGGGGCAACCCTCCCCTGGTGCCAGGTTTTCTGAGAAAGTTGTCTAGGACAATGAAGAACAGAAGAGGGTGCCAATTATGAAGGGAAAATGGTGAAACTCCTTATCTTGAATAATCCTCTTGGTGTGTATGGAAGGGACTAGGCAAGTGGGCTTCCTTGATTTTGGCTCCTGGGTTTTAGCACCAATATGTTAGTTTGAGGGGAAGCTGAGGAAGGGAGTCATCTCAGAAATCAGACCAGAGCCTAGGTCAGTCCAAGTAAAGGTTTTAATGAGAGTGAGTTGGCAGGCAGGCTGAGTCCAGACAGACTGCAGCCCTGAGGAAGGGGGAGAGGAGAGTTTTTATAACTTGTTCAGGGGTTAGATTACTAAAGCTCAGGGCTAGGTTGTGATAATTTATATTAGCTTTGTATTTTAGGGCCAGGATGTGATAATTCACTGACTTTGAAGTTCAGAGCCAGGAGGTGATAATTCATGCCAGCTTTGTAGTTCTGTTTAGGTGTAATCACTCCTAGGTTGTGGGTTGTTACTTTTTCGACAACAAGGGGAGTCCAGCTGCAGGAAAAAGAGGGAAGGGGGGGTGGAGAGGGAAGGCAGGGTGGAAACTCTGGACATAACACACACATTAACAAATTTCAAAACATTATTTTGAGCTAAAGATGCAGGCAACAGAGTCCATTCTTATTTATTTCATTTTTATGAATTACAAGAAGTGGCAAAAATGATAAATGGTGATAGAAATCAGAACAGGGGCATGTGTATGGAGGGGGTATGGTTATTGATTGATAATACACTCTGGATTAATGCAAATGAATGATGAATAATTCATATCTTGATAGGGTCATTGGATACTATGAGGTGCTGGCAGGTAAAAAGTTTAAAAAATTTGACATTCAGTTTAGCTTGGCACATTTCACTGCATTCCATTTTACATTATTTAAAAAACCATTTGCAAGAGAGAAAGAAGAATGATCATTAGAATGTAATGGAGACAAGGAAGTTTTATTTTCCAAGTCTCCCCTCCTCCTTCTTCCCCCAGACCCTCCCACCGATGACCTGTCCAAGCTGCCAGTTCCTGTGTATTCCAGGTAGAATCCTGGGGAGATCCCTGTGCTTTGTTGTGGGTGACAGATCCACAGTTACTGGGCAGTACACTGTGGGTGGCTACAGTGCCACAGAGGGACTGTGAACCTCACACCTGACTTTGGGCTGATTATTGGGAAGCTGTAAGAGGTAGTGATGGAGCTGCTGTCAAAGGACATGAGTCCAGGCCTCACATTCCACATTCTTCATCTGTCATTGGCTTATTTTTGTTCAGATTTGTCCAGTCTGTCAGAAGCCAGATTTATATAAGAGGAGAAAAGCAGCTTGCCGACACTCTCGCTGCACTGATTGAAGAAAAAATGCCAATTCCTCGACAGGATTAGTTTGCCCACAGAGTTTTGCAGAGACTGGACAATCTTTAGATGCCAGGCTAGAGAAAGAGACTTTAAAAATATCCAGCCTTGTAGATACCTACAGAAAGGCAAAGAAAATGAAAGTGATGCTGATGAGATTTAACTTCACCAACCCAAAAACTAAAGCAAGAGAGAACCAAAGGCTCAAAACTATAAGAGGTGATATTGAGATGCTAGATACACTGAAGTCTCTCAAAGCAGTCGTGAGAAACACTACAGCATTAGGCATTTTCCAAATCCAGTGTGTGGTCCCCATCTACCCTCTGATGGCCTTTCCCCCAGGGGTGGGTCTGAGAGTTAAAGCAGTGCTGTCCCCTCCCTGCCTCAGGCCTCCAGAGCCTCCAGGCTGTATTCACCCACCCAGCCTCCCTCTGAAGGTCCTGGTGGCCAGTGGATCCAATGGGGCCCTCTCCATTGATTGGAGTTCCTCCACCTTCTCATCCTGGACAGAGCCGTGCTCAATTCCTTCTTTTAGATGACAAGACTAATAATTTCTATAAAAACACCAGAAAATGTGGGACTGTCTTTCTTTTCATGGAAAGTTTGAATTATCTCACAGTAGTCAAAGTCCTACTATTTAAACCTTTACTCAGATTGAAACTTGATCAAACTATGCATCCCAAAGCTATATTTTCTGTTTTATTTATAGCTTATTTATACCTTAAATGATCTTAAATGATCTATTTCTACATTATTCTATCTATATATTATAGATATTGTATTTTAATTAATATATATATATTATATATTTAATTAATATATATATACTGTTTAGCCATAAGAGACATTTAAACATCAGCAACAATATTTTTGGCATAGTTGAATTCCTAATAGTCACAATTCCAAAATAAATTCAACTTTATTTTTTAAGTAAATATATATTAGTTAAAATATTTAAAAATAAATATTTCTTTTTGGGGTGTAAACTGTATTCTTAGAAATTTATATCATTTAATATTTATATTCTAAAATAAGAAAGGTTAAAAATTAAACTGGCAAGTTCACATGTATATGATTTTCTTTCTCTGCCATGTGCTGCACTGAGAGTTTTCTGACCACGAAGAAGTCTCCCTAGGACAATTTGTAAAAACCTCCACATTCCACCCTTCATGCCTGTCCCTCACCATCTGACACCTCACAGGAAAGCTGAGGGAGTAGCAGGGGATTCTCTCCCACATTAGTAATTTTAGTCACAAATGACACTCCCTCTATAGACAATGAGCACTAACAGGAGATTATTAGTGATGTAGAAGGAAAGCAGGAAGTGACACTTTGAGGAGGTTGGGTGGGGAAATAAGACAAAAGACAGAAAAATCATTTTAAGCAGGTAAATGATTTTTCCTCAAAACAGAGAATTACTATAGAATGGTAAAGATGAGAAAGAATGTTGCTGTCCTCATGGAGCTGATATTTAGAGGGGATTAGATACTGAACAGGGAAATTAAACAGAGCACAGAGGATGCCATGTGAGGATAAAGTAAAGGAGAAGAATGCACAGGGAAAGGCAGGAGGGATGTGGGAAAGGGGGCTTGGGAAGAGATGTCAGGGAATCCCCGCAAAGAGGGGACACCTGAGCAGTGAACCAATTTGGGGCTAAGCACTGCAGGATGAAGGCACAGGACAGGTTATGGCTGTGAAGTGAGTGTGAGAGTGGTGTATCTGAGGATCAGCCAGAGGCTTGAGAAGACTAAATGCAGTGAGTGAATGGTGGCCAGAGGGGTGGGGGTCAATGCTGTCATGAGGGTATAGAGTTTAATTTTAATTTAAGAGAACAGTGGCTGTGGCGTGGGGAAAAGGGCATAGCAGGAAGAACAGGTGGAGACCTTGACAGGGACTCTTTAAGATGACATGTCAATTGCTGCACTGGGGTGTGTCTGCAAAATGGGCACTTGCAGCAGCAGATTAGGACTGGATTTTTTTTTATCTTTTATTTTTAGGACTGGATCTTGACCAGTATTTTAAACCTCTGGGAATGTGGGTGGTAGGATATTCCTTGATTTTCTAATTTCCAACCTAAGCTCTGGGGTGCCATAATTAAACTCTCCTATGGCACACCTTTACTTACCTACTGGGAAAATGAACAGCCCGGGACTCCCATTGGTCAGCACTGTCCCTTCCTGTTTGTTGGGATCCAGGCTTCTGCCTAGTAACAGGTTATTTGTGGTTTCCATTAGCTGGGGCTAAATCTACTTAATAATAATGATGTTATCCCTAATTAAATTGTAGGTTTATCTATTGGCAGGCATTTAGTTCAGCTGTAGTTTATGTAGAGTAATCACATACATTTTTTAACTTTTCATTTGGAAATAATTGTAAACTTAGAATTAGTGAAGACCTCAGTGAATAGAATGGTACAAACAAAAGCCCATTTTCCTTTCACTCATATAAGTGTAAAAAAGTTAACATTTTATAGAATTTGCTCTATATCTCCCAACTTCTCTTTTTTTTTCCTGAACTTTTTCTTCTGATTTATGCATTTATGGCTATGAATGGCTTTTAGTATAATCACAATGTTGTGCATTCATCACCACAAAAAATTTTAGAACAATTTCGTTACTCCAAAAAGAAAAACTCCACACCCCTTAGCAGTGACCTCTCAATCTCTCTATCCTTTCCCAGCATAACCATTAATCTAATTTTCATCTTTATAAATTGATTTATATTTACATTTTATATAAATGAAATCATGCAATATGAAGTGCTTTGTAGTCTCATTTCTTTTACTTAACATAATGTGTTGTTTTGTCTAGATATTAACATCTTGTAACATTGATGTATAAGTGTTCAGTTTCAAAGAAAAACAGTCTCATATATGCAATATTACCCTACTGATATTTCATATGAGGTTTTACTATGCTATATAGCCCCATGTTACATTTTTAGCTTTCCTTTTATCCCCCATCTCCCAAAGGCTCCCACATCTGTTTTCTCCTTGTTTTTGTTCCTTGTTTTTGTTTATTGTTTGTACTTGTCTGCTCATTGTTTTTTTGCTCATTGCCTGCTCGTTGTCTATTTTTTCTTTAGGAGGTACTGGGAACTGAACCTAGGACCTCCCATGTTGGAGCAGGGTGCTCAACTGCTTGAGCCATATTTGCTGCCTGCTCAATTATTTTTTGTTTGTTTGTTTGTTTGTTTTTTAAAATATTTTGAAGTATGTCAATCATACAGAAGCAAACATAAACAATAAGTGTATAGTAAGAGTTGTGAACTTACAAAACAAACATACATAACATCATACAGGGCTCTCATACCTCATCTTATCACCAATATCTTACATTGTTGTGAAACATTTTTAACTAATTAAACAGCATCCTCAAAATATTATTACTAACCAAAGTATCTTACATTTGGTGTATTTTCCCCCAACCCAGCCTATTATTATTATTTATATTACTATTACTATACCATTTATACATGAACATATATAAACAATTAGTGTATAGTAAAAGTTGTGAACTTACAAAGCAAACATGCATAATATCATACATGGGTCCCATACATCAACCCACCACCAACACCTTACATTGTTGTGAGACATTTGTTACAAACTATGAAAGAATATTGTCAAAATCTTACTACTAACTATAGTCCTTATCTTATATTTGGTGTATTTTTCCCCCAACCCACCCTATTATCCTTTTTAAAATATATATTTATGACAGAAGTAGTAAACTTCCAAAACAATCATGCAAATATGCAGGATTCCCATACAACACCCCTCTATCAACACACCACTCTGTGATAGAACATTTGTTACAGATTATAAGATAATATGATCAGACTATGACCAGATCCATAGCATACATTTGGCACACTTTTTCCACACTTCCCTATTATCAACACAGTACATCTTTGGCATAGATGCATGAATATTACATTATTATTGCTAACCACAGTCCGTAGGTCACTCCAGTTGTATTTTTCCCATGCTTCCCTACCTTCACACCACTCTGCAATAGTGATGTACATCTGATCTAGCTCATAAAGGACACTATTGCATCTGTACCACCAACCACAATTCTCATCCACCTCTGGGTTTACTATGTTAGTCAGTCCCTAGATTATTCTCTTTCTTTCAGTTGGCATTTACATCCCTAGACTACCATTTTCAGCCACATTTTGTTTGATAAACCAGCTGTTACTCACTATAATGTGTTACATCAACTCTATACATTTCCACATTTTTATAGTAAAGTTAATTAAAACTTCTACATACATTAAACATCAGTAGTCCATCTCAGTCTTCTTCTTATCTCCTTTAAGAATCCACCAGCTACCAAAAAGAATGGAAAAAATTGAACAAGGTCTAATGGAACTAAATTACAGCAAGAGATTTGCAAACATACATGTATTGGGTGTCCCAGAAGGAGAAGAGAAGGGAAGATATTTTGAAGGTCTTGAAGATATTTTTCTACATTTTCTTCAAGAAGTTTTATGGTTCTTGCTTTTATATTTAGGTTTTTTATCCACTTTGAGTTAATTTTTGTATAAGGTGTAAGATAGGGGTCCTTTTTCCTTCTTTTGGCTATGAATATCCAGTTCTTTCAGCACCATTTGTTGAATGGACTGTTCTGCCCAAGCTTGTCAAAAATCACTTGACCATAGATGTGAGGGTCTGTTTCTGAACCATCAATTTGGTTCCTTTGGTCTATATGTCTGTCCTTATGCCAGTACCATGCTGTTTTAACCATTGTAGCTAGGTACATTGTAGCTAGGTAATATGATTTAAAGTCCAGAAGTGAGAGTCATCCAACTTCACATTTCCTTTTTAAGATGTTTCTGGCTATTCAGGACCTGTTACCCTTCCAAATAAATTTGATAATCATGATTTCCATTTGTTTTTAAAATGCTCGTGGAATTTTTATTGGGATTGCATTGAATCTGTATATCAATCTGAGTAGAAATGACATCTTAATGATATTTAGTCTTCCAGTCTGTGAGCATGGAATGTTCTTCCAATTATTTAGGTCTTCTTTGATTTCTTTTAATAATGAATTGTAGTTTTTGGAATAAAAGTGCTTTACATCATTGGTTAAGTTTATTCCGATATATTTGGGTTGTGTCATATTTTATTTTCACCACTCTTTTGACACTTTTAGTTACTTTTATCGATATAGTCTTCATTTTTAGACTCTTCCAAGCCTCTCTCTCCTGTCTTTTCTTTTCAGACTATAGCATACCCTTTAGTATTTCCTGCAAAGCTGGTCTGTTGATTATAAACTCTCTCAGTTTCTGTTTACCTGTGAATATTCTAAACTCACCCTCCTTTTTAAAAGACAATCTTGCCAGATATAAGATTCTTGGTTGGAAGTTTTTCTCTTGCAGTATTTTAAATATATCATACCACTGTCTTCTTGCCTCCATGGTTTCTGATGACAAATCAGCACTTAATTTTACTGGGTATTCCTTATATGTTATGCATTGCTTTTCTCTTCTTGCTTTCAGAATTCTCTCTTTGTCTTTGGCATTTGGCATTCTGATTAGTATGTGTCTCAGAGTTGGTCTACTCAGATTTATTTGGATGGGAGCACATTGTGCTTCTTGGACATGGATATCTATGTCCTTAAACAAGGTTGGGAAATTTTCTTCCATTATTTCTTCAAATATTCCTTCTGACCCTTTTCCCTTCTCTTCTCCTTCTGGGACACCCAATACATGTATGTTTGCAAATCTCTTGCTGTAATTTAGTTCCATTAGACCTTGTTCAATTTTTTCCATTCTTTTCTTCATCTGTTCTTTTGTATGTTTGCTTTGAGAGGTCATTTCTTCAAGCTCAACAATCCTTTCTTCTGCCTCCTCAAATCTGCTATTATATGATTCCAGTGTATTTTTTATTTCATTTATTGCATGTTTCACTCCCATAAGGTCTGCTATTTTTCTGTGTATGCTTTCACAATTCTTCTTTGTGCTCATCCAATGTCTTCTCAATATCCTTAATCTCTTTAGCCATCTCATTGAATTTTTTAAGATTTGTTTGAACATCTATGATTAGTCGCCTCAACTCCTTTATGTAATCTGGAGGCTTATTTTGTTCCTTTAGCTGAGTGATATCTTTCTGTTTCTTGGTGTGGATTGTAATTTTTTGTTGGTGTCGGCATCTGGCTTACTAGATGTATTTATACTGGGTGCAGTTTCTCCTTTCAATTTAGGACTTTCTTGTTCTTTTCTCCCTTGCTGGTTGTATAGTAGGAGCCCAGGATGTAGTTGGTGCTGCAAGCTGTGGAAGCTCAAGCTGCCCTCATTGCCCTAGGGACCAAGAAAGCTTCTCCCAAATTTCTTCTTTGTCAGGGTTAGGGCAGAGCCACAGCCCTGTGTAATAATCCAAGTTATGTAGGCCTAGACTGTAATTGCTCAGAGAGACTGATGAAGCTTCATGCCCCTTTCTTCCCTCCCTGGGGTGGGGATGGAGCTGCAGCTGTGGTCAGCAATCTATTCTGTGCAGGTCCAAATGGCCACAGTTACCCTGGTAGACTTCTGACTATTCAGTACATGCTAGCCAAGTGTACCTGCAGTTACCCAGAGAGGTTGGTGCAGGGTTCACCAGCTTCCTCCCTGCTAGAGGTAGCGCTGAAACCTAGGTAGGGATGCAGGCCTATCTGGGTGAAAGAAGCCGGTCCCTACTGTCACTGTGATTTTTCAGTCAGCCCGGCATCCCCTCATACCAGGGGCAGAGTCAAAATGGTGGCTACTGGGGGGGAGGGCCAAGATGGCATAAGTGTAGGAGGGCACACACTGCAAGCTCCCAGAGCAAGGCAGATTGTGGATGGGGTCCTGCCCGGGGGTCTGTGCTGTGCACGCGTGGAGTGAGAAGCTTGGGACATCTATCTGCGCAGATCGGCGGCGTGGACCTAATGGTGGAGATTCGTGAGTTTTGAGGCTGCCGGTGGAGGTTGGCACAGACGGCTGATTCCCACGGTTAGGGAAAAAAAAAAATTTAAATAAAACGGCCATTTGGAGCCGCGGGCGGGGCGAAAAAGTTTTATTTTCTGGGGATCTGGCTGCCTGGCGCCCCTTGGACCTTGTGTGAACAGAGCAAACGAGCTAATCATCAGCCGGTGAACCAGAGGGGGGATTTTGGTCGGGAAACGGAGCTGATTTCCCTAGCCACCCAGGGATAAGACCCAGGCTGCTGCGGAGCCAGGAGGAAGGGACACTTCCCAAAAAAGGGAGGGTTCTGCTGGAAGACAGGGAAGGGTATTTTATATTTTTAGACATCGATCTGGCTGCCTGCACCGCCCCATAGCTTTGGGGAGCAGATAAGCCGACCTGAAGCAGCATTAGGCGGAGAGCAGACACGAATCTGCACTCAAACTGATTTACTGAGCAGCCCGGTGACGCTCGAGCTAGGCGCCAGAAGGGGCGGAATCCGCTGTCTTTAGCACTCCTCACTGACTAACATCAGAACTTCAGCTAACCTGGGGAGTCCGGAAAGTGGGACGTGCTTGATTAATTTCCATGGGCCCAGCTAGGGTCCCTTCCGTAAGGGGGTTGGTCTAGAGGAGGAATTATTTTGGGTCCTGCATTTGGCTAAAAAAATAAAAATT
>JAKSZT010053867.1:251323-293615 GCA_026826555.1 Tolypeutes matacus | reverse complement strand
ATGGTATTCTTCTCTCATTCTTTTGGATATGGATATCCAGTTCTCCAGGCACCACTTCTTATGATAAATTTAATTTGGAAACAAAGAATAAAAAACTGGAGCCATTCCTTTTGCTAGGAGAAATTGTCATAAATGAGGTCAATTTTGTACAAAATTTCATTGCAACAGACACAAATCAATATGATTTGTGGGGAAAGCTGATATGCAGTAACTTTGAAATTTCCTTTATTCTTAACACTTTTTGAAAGAACATTCTTATACTATTAACCAAAATCTTCATCCACCACTAAGTCACTATATTATACAATCCCTACATTATTCTTTAGCTTCCTTTCAATTGAAATATTACATTCACAGACCGCCCCTTTCAGTCACAATCACATTTATATATTAGCAGTGTTAATTATACTCACTATAATGTATTACCATCAACTCTATTCATTCCCACACATTTACAATAAACATTATTAAAAATTCTACATACATTAAGCATCAGCTCCCCTTCTCAACCCATATTCTATTTCCTAGGAGAGCATAAGGGAGCATAGGATTTTTCTTTTTGGAGTAATGAAAATCTAAAATTGTGGTGAGGACAGCACAACTCTGTGATGAACACGAGAGCCACTGAGTGTACATTTTGAATGTATTTTGCAAAGCATGGAACTGTATAACAATGAATCATTTGGTGGAGGATGGACTGTGGTATAACAAGTATATACTAAAAGAGAGTGTCAGTAACCAGGTGGGTTGGAGGAAAATACACTTAATGTAAGACATTGGCTATAGGTAGTAGTAATGTTTTGATGATGCTCTTTCATAGTTTGTAACAATTGTTTCACAACAGTGCAAGCTGTTGGTGGTGGGGTAATGTATGGGAGCCTTGTATGAAGATATGCATGTTTGCTTTGTAAGTTTACAACTTTTACTATACACTTATTGTTTATGGATGTTCATTTATTAATGACAAGCTTCAATAAAATTTTTTTAAAATTTCCTTTATTCCAGATGGTCCAATGTCATTACAGAAATTCCATCACAAGAACCTTCTTCTTGGTAAATATGATGTATCTTTGACATGTATTGAGCAAATTTTCACAGTAAATGAACATAAAAAGCAGCAGAAAGTCCTAGGTTCCAAGCAGAAACTTAAATTTAATCCAACAGAGTTAATTATTTATTATAAAGATTTCAGGATTGTCAGATTTTGCCTTGATAAATCATATCCCAAACTGCCAAAAAGGTAAAACTTGCAATAATAGCTTATTATTCTCAGCCAACAGATGTGCAGCTAAACTTTGCATTTGAATATGTTGGGGAAAAAAATACCACAAATCAGCCAACAAAATAAATGGACTCCCTTCAGGAGGTGGAGGAGGAGGTGGTGGAGCTGGTGGTGACAACGGCCAAAAAACTCCTCTATTTGAAACTTACTGATTGAGACGGAGAAATCAAGATGATGGGTGCTTCTGGATGGAGAGTTGTCCCATTCATGAGGGTTACATGATATCCACTTGCTTTCCAGAGTTCTTTTTACTGCCAAGTTCTTTAGCAGACCAAGACCTAAAATTCTTTTTGCATTCTTTTGTTGGAAGAAGGATGCCACTCCTGTGTTGGAACCACCTTAATGGCAGTGCCTTGGTAAGAATGGCCCTCATAAAAGATGTGTTGCAGCAGTGAAAAATTGATCAAAGGATCTGTAATGCAATAATTAGAAATCATCCACAGAGAAGTGAAGTTTACAAACTGGATTTGAATAAGACCTTGCCTAATATCCAAGAAGAACAGGCAGCATTTGTAAAACTTAAGCAACTATATGTTAATGTGCCTTTTTAAGAGAAATGGCTATCTTCATTGGAAAGTACTTGGTGGTTAGAATATGTAAGGGTATTCCTTAAACATTCAGTAGAATTTGTGTACTTGCTGGAGAGCAAAAATATCTCTGCAATCTTACAAGAGAAGGAGGAAGAGATTTGAGTTATTTCACAGTTTCTCTTATTCAAGTGATGCTAGATCCCTATATTAGGACAATTACTGTATTTGTGTCTGATAGAGAAGGAGTGGCTCATGGCCAGCTATCAGTTCCTAGACAGATGCAACCATTTAAATAGATCAGAAAAAAAGTCTCCCTTATTTTTGCTATTCTTGGATGCCACATGGCAACTGTTAGAAAAATATCCAGCTGTGTTCAAGTTCTCTGAAACTTCTTTAGTGGTTCTGTACAACAGTATCCATATCTCACTGTTCAGCACATTCCTATTCAACTGTCCTCACCAGAAGGTGAAGCAAACCACAGAATTTGCTATAAGCAAAAATATATGATTGGGTGATGAAAAGGGCTTAAAATTCATATCAATTTGTATCTTCAGTTTACAGCAAAGGATCATACCTTTTTCCATAACCTTTTATACATTGGGAAAAGCATGCCTTATATACAGAATCGCTCTTTGAAATCTTTTAAATGAACAAAGAAAAGCTACAGCTCCACAATAAGAGGACTGCTCTCCTTCAAGAATGGACTCATCAGTAACCAAGAACTATCTCCCAGGAGAAACTCCTTAATATTAAAACTGCAGCAGAAAGCAGAGGTGGTTAAAGTGATTGGGCTCCCATCTACCACATAGGAGGTCCAAGGTCCAATTCCTTGGGGCCTCCTGGTGAAAAGCAAGCTGGCTTGCTTGGTGAGCTGGCCTGAACAGAGACTTGGCCCACGTGGAGTGCTGGCCCATGCGGAGTGCTGGCCCATGCAGGAATGCTGGCCCATATAAGAGTGCTGACCCACACAGGAGTGCTAGCCCACATGGAGTGTTGGCTTGCATGGAGAGCTGGTGCAGCAAGATAACACAAAAAAGAGACACAGAAGATAGACAATGAGAGATGCAGCAGATCAGGGAACTGAGGTGGTGCAAGATATTGAGCAGCCTCTCTCCACTCTGGGAGATCCCAGGATTGGTTCCTGGTGCCACCTAAAGACATAAAAAACACACAGAGAGCAGACAGAGAGCACAAAATAACAAGGGATGGGGGCTGGGGAAGAAATAAATAAATAAATAAATAAATCTTTAGGAAAAAATTGCAGCCAGAATTGTGGAAAGATGGCATCAGATTAGGCAGGCAGGGCTCAACTCTCTCATAAAAACAATGTAGAAAGAGCCAAAAGCTGTCCATGGGACCTGATTTTGGGGTAAGCAGACCAGGACAGTGCTATACAACTCCAAGTAGAGTGAGGGACAGAGTGATGAAGAACTCAAAACAACAAATATGAGTTCCCAAACTCTCATGGCAGCCAGAAAGTCCTCCACTCCCCCACCCTCAAGATATTAAGCTGGGGTAAAAGCCCTGGCTCACTGCAGCTGACAGAGAGAGGAAAAGACTTATTCCTCCCTGTCAGCTGTTACAAGGAAAAAGAGATGGAGAGTCAGGGGACTATTCTTCAGTGAATTTGGCCAGCAGATCCTGCTTTCAATCTCAGTTATGGCCAGACCAAAACAGGAAAACAGAAATTGAAAGAAACAACTCTGTGGAAAGGTGCACTGACAATCACCATCTACTAGCTGTTCTGAAAATTGCATGGACAAAACTGCTTTGGATTCTCTCTGTACCCCAAATCCTGGGAGAAAATCTGCATCCCATTAGTGAGTCCCTGGCATGATTCTGATAACATAAGCTGGGCAAATTTAAAGATTTAGAATAAGTTGAATCAAATGTCAAAGAAGTGTTGTGGGAAAAAAACAGTCAAGAGAGAGAAACTGACCATCAGAGCAAATTTACCAGCATATTCAGATGTCTAGATATCAGCAAAAAATTACAAGCCATATTAAGAAACAGGAATAGATGGCCCAGCCAAAGGAATAAACCAACTCCCAGGATGGCGGAGGACAGAGAGATGAAGAAGCCAAAATGAAAAACGTGATTTACCAAGCCCCTGTGGTGGATGGGAAGGGCTCCCCCCCACCTCCAAGATATTAAACTGGGGTAAAAACACCTGGCTCACTGCAGCCAACTAAGAGGGGAGCAGACATCTTCTTCCCTGTCAGCTGTTTCAAGGTAAAAGGGAGGGGAGGTTGAAGTGCTTTTCTTCAGTGAATTCAGCCAGCACAGCCTGCTTTGAATCTCTGATCTGAAGATTCAACACAGGAATACAGGAAAGCCGGGACTGAGACACCTCCATGGAAAGGTGCACTGACTAGTGCCATCTGCTGGTTGGTCTAGAAATTGCATGGACAAAAACCATTCACCTCCTCTGTATCCAACCCCTGGGAGAAAATCTGGGCCCCACTAGTGAGTCCTTGGCCCAATTTTGAAAACATAAGCTGGGCAATTTTAAACACTGAGAATAAGTTCAACCAAATATCAAAGAAGAGCTGTAGAAAAAAACAATAGGCAAGAGAAATTAGCCATCAGAGTAAATTCACCAAATATTCAGATGCCTAGACATCAGCAAAAAATTATAAGCCATACTAGGAAAGAGGAATAGATGGCCTAGCCATAAGAACATACCAAATATTCTGAAGGGAAACAGGATTTAATACAATTAATCAGTGATACTCACACAACTCTCCTAAATCACTTCAAAGAATTTAAAGAAAATATGACTAAATAAATAAAAGATATTAAGAGGACACTGGGAGAGCATACAGAACAATTTGAAAGCCTGAAAAGAAAAGTAACAGAACTTATGGGAATGAAAGACACAATGGATGAGAATAAAAATACATTTGAGGCATATAAGAGCAGATATGAATTGCTTAAAGACAGAATTAGTGATTTCAAAGAGAACATCTGAACTGGAAAAGACAGGAGAACAAAAGAGAAGAGAATTTAAAAAATGTAACAGGGTCTCAGGGAATTGAATAACAATGTATAATATACAAACATATGCATAATTGGTTTCACAGAAGGAGAAGAGAATGGAAAAGAGACCGAAAGAATATTTGAGAAGATAATGACTGAAAACTCCCCACCCCATACGAAAGATATAAATATCAATATCCAAGAAGGACAACGTAATTCACACAGAATAAATCTGAATAGGCTTATCCAGAGACAACTACTATTCAGAATGACAAATACCTGAGATAAAGAGAGGATTCTGAAAGCAGAAAGAAAAGAAAAGCATCACATACAAGGGAAACTCAGTAAGTTTAAGTGTCACCCTCTCATCAGAAACAATGGAGGAGAGAAGAAAGTGGTATGATGTATTTAAGATACTGAAAGAGAAAAACTGCCAGCCAAGAATTCTGAAACCAGGAAAACTGTCCTTAAACAATGAGGATGTAATCTAAGTATCTTTTAAAAAATAAAAAATTTAAGATTTTAAAAAAAGTTAAAAATGAGGGTGAGGTCACACTCTTCACAAACAAAAATTTATACAATATGTTACCAAAAGACCAGAATTACAAGAGCAACAAAAGGGAGTGTTGCAGCTTGAAAAGAGAAAACAAAGGCAAGAGACTTGGAGAAGAGTGTAGAAATGAATATTATTAAGAAGGGTAAATTAAAGTATAAAAAGACAGACCATAGTATGATATGACAACAGAAAGCCAAAGACAAAATGCATGAAGTAAGTAATACCTTTACAGTAATAACCTTGAATGTTAATGTCTTGAACTCCCCAATCAAAAGACATAAACTGATAGAATGGGTCAAAAAAAATATGAACCATCTATATGTTGTCTACAGGAAACTCACCTCAGACATAAGGACAAAACCAGATTAAAAGTGAAAGTTTGAAAAAAGATATTCCATGCAAACAGTAACCAAAAAAAAAAAAAAAGCTGGAGTAGTGATACTAATATCAGACAAAATAGATTTTAAATGCACAATTGTTATAAAGGGAGAAGAAGTTCATTATATATTAATAAATGGGGAAATTCACCAAGAAGAAATAACTATACTAAATATTTATGCACCTAATCTGAGTGCCACAAGACACATGAGGTGCACACTGTCAAAGCTGAAGGGAGAAAGAGATATCACTACAACAATATTTGGTGACTTCAATATATCACTCAGTATTGGATAGAACATCTGGACAGAGGATAAATAAAGAAACAGAGAGCTTGAATAATATGATAAATGAACTATAACTAACAGATTCTATAGAGCATTGCACCCCAAAACAGCAGGATATACATTCTTTTCAAGTGCTCATGGATCCTTCTCTAAGATAAACCATATGTTGGGTTACAGACATGTCTCAATAAATTTTAAAAGATTGAAATTATACAAAACACTTTCTCTGATCATAACAGAATGAAGCTGGAAGTCAATAATGGATTGAAAAGGGGAAAATTCATAAATATATAGAGATTATACAACACACTTAAATAATCAACGGGTAAAAGCAGAAATTGCAAGAAAATTCAGCAAATATCTTGAGATGAATGAAAATAAGAATACAACATATCAAAACCTATGAGACACTTCAAAGGAAGTGAGACAAATGTATAGCCCTTAATGCTTACATTTAAAAAGAAAGAGCTAAAATTGAAGATCTAACTACATACCTGTAGGAATTAGAAAAAGAACAGTAAACTAATCACAAACCGAGCCAAATAAATAGAAAGCTCAGAGCAGAAATAAATGAAATTGAGAAAAAATAGAGAGAATCAACAAAATCAAAAGTTGGTTGTTTGAGAAAATAAACAAATTCGGCAAACCCTTAGCTATACTGACAAAGGAAAAGAGAGAAGACACAAACAAATAAAATCACAAATGAGAAGGAGGACATTACCAGTGACCCTGCAGAAATAAGGATCATAAGAGGATTCTATGAACAACTATTTGCCAAAAAACTAGACAATGAATCTGAGATGGACAAATTCCCAGGAACACATGAACCACCTACACTGACCCTAGAAGAAATAGACCTCAACATACCAATCATAAGGGAAGAGATTGGAACAGTCATCAAAAACCTCGCAAAGATGAAAAGCCCAGGTCTAGATGGCTTTACAGTGAATTCCACCAATCATTCAAAGATGATCTTATACCAATCTTGCTCAAGCACTTCCAAAAAAATTGAGCAGGAAAGAACACTACCAAACTATTTTATGAAGCCAACATCACCCTAATACCAAAACCAGATAAAGATACTATGAAAAAAAAAAAAAAGAAAGAAAATTACAGACCAACACCTCTAACAAATATAGATGCAAAAATCCTCAACAAAATACTTGCAAACTGAATCCAAAGCACATTAAAATAATTATACACCAAGATCAAGTGAGTTTTATCCCAGATATGCCAGGGTGGTTCAAAATAAAATCAATTAGTGTAATAAAACACATTGATAAATTGCAGAAGAAAAATCACATGATCCTCTCGATTGATGCACACACAAAAAAATCATTTGACAAAATACAGCACCAATTCTTGATAAAAACACTCCAAAAGAGAGGAATAGAAAGAAGCTTTCTCTATATGGTAAAGTGGATATCTGAAAAACCTACAGCTAGCATTGTACTCAATGGAGAAAGACTGAAATCTTTCCCATTGAAATCAGGAACAAGACAAAGATGTCCACTGTCACCATTATTATTCAATATTGTGATAGAATTACTAGCTAGAGCAATTAGAGTAGATAAAGAAATAAAAGGCATCCAAATAGGAAAGGAAGAAGTAAAACTTTCACAATTCACTGATGATATGATTGTATATCTAGGAAATCCTGAAAATTCCAAACAATGCTACTAGAACTAACAGACAAGTTCAACAGAGGCAGGATGCAAGATTAATACGTAAAAATCAATAGTTTTTCTATACACTACTGATTTGCAATATGAGGAGGAAATCAGGGAAAAATTCTATTTATAATAGTAACTAAGACAATCAAATATTTAGGAATAAACATAACCAAGGATATAAAGGACCTTTATTCAGAAAACTACAAAACATTGCCAAAAGAAACCAAAGAAGATTTAAACAAATGGAAGAAAATTCCATGTTCATGGATTGGAAGACTAAATATTGTTAAGAAGTCAATTCTACCCAAACTGACTTACAGATGCAATGCAATCCCAATAAAGATCACAACAGCCTTTTTTGAAGAAATCAAAAAAACAATTATCAAATTTATTCAGAAGGATAAGTGGCCTCAAATAGCCAAAAATGTCTTTAAAAAGAAGTACGAAGTTGGAGGACTCTCACTTCTTGACTTTAAAGCATATTACTTAACTATAGTGGTAAAAACAGCATGGTACTGACATAAAGACAGACATATTAGCCAATGGAACAAAATGGAGAACTCAGAAATAGACCCTCACATCTACAGTCAAGTGATTTTTTTTTTTTTGTTACCTTCAAGAAATTCACTTTAATATAAAGACCAAAATAGGTTAAAATTTTTAAAAAGATATATAAAGATGTGAATGCTAACACAACTTTTTAAAAGGTGTAGTGTTTAGTTTAATAACAGAATATGTAGACATTGTACCCTGTGATAATATCAATCTTGGAATTAGCAGAAGTAGTGCTGATTTATATGAGTGATAATGATGGCACCTATTTACAACACTGAAAATTTGTAAATCACTGGTATGTTTAGAAAGTTTAGGATGAAAACTGTTGGCAGGTTTTAAGTTCTCAAATGATTTTTGATAAGGCTGTTAAGCCCACCCAATTGGGCCAGAAAAGTCTGTTCAACAAATGGTGCTGGGAGAACTGGATAGTCATATCCAAAAGAAAGAATAACAACCTCTGTCTCACACCTTATACAAAAATTAACTCAAAATGGATCAAGGACCTAAATATAAAAAGTGACAACCATAGAACTCCTAGAAGAAATTGTAGGAAAACGTCTTCAATATCTTGCGATAGGCAGTAGTTTCTTAAACCTTATGCCCAAAGCACGAGCCACAAAAGAAAGAATAGATAAATGGGACCTACTCAAAATTAAACACTTTTGAACCTAAAAAGACTTTGTCAAAAGGGTGAAAAGGCAGCCGACTCAATGGGAGAAAATATTTGAACATCACATATCCAATAAGGGTTAATATCCATGATATATAGAAATCATACAACTCCACCATAAAAAGACAAACTATCAGATTAAAAAATAGTCAAAGGACTTGAAAAGACAATTGTTCAAGGAAGAAATACAAATGGTGAAGAAACACAAGAAAAAATGTTCAATATCACTAGCGATTAGGGAAATGCAAATCAAAACTACAATGAAATAAAGAAAAAAAAAACTACAATGAGATATTTCACACCTATTAGACTGGCCATTATTAAAAAGTCAGAAAACTGCAAGTATTAGAGAGGATGTGGAGAGATAGGAACATTTATTCATTCTGGTGGGAATGTAGAATGGTACATCCACTGTGGAGGACTGTTTGGCAGTTCCTAAGGAAGTTAAATATAGACTTTCCATGTGACCTGGCCATACTACTGCTAGGTATACACCCAGAACTGAGAGCAGTGGCATGAATAGACATCTGCACATTGATGTTCTTAGCGGTGTTATTCATGATTGTCAAAAGTTGGAAACAACCCACATGTCCATAAACTGATGAATGGGTAAACAAATTGTGATGTATATACATGATAGAATATTATGCAGTGGTAAGAAGAAGTGAAGTTGTGAAGCATATGACAACATGGATGAACCTAGAGGACATTATGTTGAGTGAAGCAAGCCAGACACAAAAAGACAAATATTACATGATTGTGCTACTATGAACTGAATATATTATGTAAACTCATGGAATTAATAATTAGAATATAGGTCACCAGAAAATAGAATGATGGTAGAGAATGGAAAGCTGATGGAGAATCTGTACAGAATTGGATAAAAGATTGTTTTTTAATTCTTTGAAAATAAATGGAAATGATGAGAGCACATCATGTCGTTTGTGACTAGCAGAGCTATTATATGGGTACGACAGTGGTTGAAAGGGAAAGCATAAGGACATTTATATTACTAGAAGGAAAGCTTAAAAATGTAACGTGGAACTGTATAACATAGTGAAACCTCATGTAAAATATAAATATGAGTGATATTGCATAAATAAGACTGTTTTTACAAAATAGAAATACAAATAAAGTAGAGAGAAGGAAACAGAATAGCAACTATGTACAGCAGGGGAAGCATAGAGAGATTGAGTAGTGATGAGTTTTGTTTGGTTGGATGAGTTTCTTTTAGTATTATTATTATTATTACTGGAATAATGAAAATGCTCTGAAACTGAATTAATGAGTACACAACTATGTGATTATATTGAATACCATTGATTGTACACTTTGGATAGATTTATGCTTTATTAATATTTATCAATAAAATTGATTTGTTAAGAAAAAGTTAAACATATATAAAAACACACATAGATCTCTTGGGTACTCAGATTCTTAACAATTGTCATTCAAATTGTTTCTCTCAGTTGTGTAAGGGTAAAATGATGAAATTTTCTTTGCTTAATAAAGAGGAAAGGGGTAGTTGCCTTCCATTCTCCCTCCTTAGATGATCTCCTTGTAAACATAATAAGCCCAATAGGAATATAGAACTTTTGATTTTACACTGCAATGTTTGGGCCATCTAACACTTGGAACTGTAAACACATACTTCCAAAATTAATTCTGGAGCCCCTCACTGAGTGTTTTAGTTTACCAGGGCTTCTATGACACATAGCACATACTGGTGGGTATAAACAACAGGAATTTATTGTCTCATGACTTTAAAGTCTAGAAATCCAACATTAAGGTATCGACATGCCATGCTTTCCCCCAGAATCTGTAGAGTTCTAGTGCTAGCTTGCCACCAATCCTTGGGGTTCTTTAGCATGTAGACATACTTCTGCATTTATCACATGGAAATCTCTCTCTCCTTCTCTGGCTTCTCCTCTGGTTTCCAATTTTTGCTTATAAGGACTTCAGTCTTATTGAATTAAGGCCCAACCTCATTCAGTTTTGCCTCTCCTTAACAAATACCATATGCAAATATCCTGTTTACAAATGGGTTCACAACCACAGTACCTGGGGTTAGGACTTAAACATCGCTTTTGCTGGGGGCTAGATTCAATTCCCAGCACTGAGTATTCAGGGAAAAATTACAAAGTGCAATCATTTATCTCTCAAGGAGATAAGAGAAGATTTCATTGTTCTTTCTTCTGCTTTACTCTGTAAATTTGTATGAAATCCTGTCCATTCATAGTAATCACTGGCATACTAGTTTATATGCATGTAAACCTAATCATTCTTAACCAGTAATAAATTATTTTCTTTCTTACTTCTGTATTGGTATGGATTTTTTCTTTTTTCTTTTTGGTAAGCAAGATTGTTTTATTCCCCAGCATTTGATAAGAAGATATATGAGTGTAGTGCCTCTAAGTCAAATATCACACATATGAGTGACTTGCAGAATCAGAATAGCAGATCCAATGAACATTATTTCAAATCATTCTACTATAAATGTAATCATTTTACTTTATAGTATTTACTTTTCTTTTATAATATTAATATATCATTTTAATTTATAAACAAAACTGAAGTCAGACCCTCTTCAGCACACGGACAGACAAGATGGCAGGTTGGAGCAGTATTTTAGGGAATGGTTTTCCAAGCTGGTCTACCTGCATGGTGTTCTTCTGCCATGGCTCTCTGGAGCACATAAAACTGGAAATGTTGCTACTTCTGCTTTGTTCCCAAGGTGCAGATCAAAGGTGATGGCTTCATCACTGCCTTCCACATCCCTTTTTCATTAGGCTGCTTTTTTTAATTATAAATTGTTCTAAATTCATTATTGATTTTTGGCTTAAGCATTTGTCTATACTTTTCTTCCCTCACACATTCATTTCAACTCCATTAGTAATTATTTTATTAATTTACAATAAAAAATTAAGTATTATTAATACTGTGTTAAAAATAGATGTGCCTACACCAATGTTCATAGCAACATTATTCACAATTGCCAAAAGTTGGAAAGAAACCAGTTGTCCATCAACTGATGAATGGATAAACAAATTTTGGTATATACACATGATGGAATATTATGCAGCAGTAAGAAGAAATGAAGTCATGAAGCACATGACAACATGGATGAACCTTAAGGACATTATGTTGAGTGAAGAAAGCGAGACACAAAAGGACAAATACTGTATGAATGCACTATTATGAACTAAATATTTTGCGTAAACTCACGGAGTTAACAATTAGAATATAGGTCACCAGAAAATAGAAGGAGGGTAGGGAATGGAAAACTGAGGGTTAATCTGTGCAGAATTGGCAAAAAAGATTTTTTGTAAATCTTTTTAAATGAATAGAAATGGTGAAGGCATATCATTGTATTTGTAATTAGCAGTGCTATTGTATGGGTATGACAGTGGTTGAAAGGGAAAGTCTAAGGGAATGTATATTACTAGAAGGAAAGCTAAAAACTGTAACTTGGGATGTATAAGATAGTAAAACCTCATGTAAAATATGAATATGGGTGATATTGCTTATAAAAGACTGTTTTTACAAAATATAAATACAAATATACTAGAGAGAAGGAAAAAGAATAACAGCTATATAAGGCAAGCTAGGCATAGAGATTGAGAGGTGATGAGTTTTGTTTATTTGTTTGTGTTTTATTATTATTATTATTGGAATAATGAAAGTGCTCTGGGAATGACTGGGGTGATGAATGCACAAATATGTGATTACCCTGAATACCATTGGTTGTAAACTTTGGATGGACTTATGCTTTATTAATATGTAACAATAAAATTGATTTGTTAAAAAAAAAATGTGCCTATTTTTGTATGATAATCAAATGATGTAAAATACATTTATTTGTTTTATTTTTGCTAATCAGTTGTTATATCATGATTATTGTGCCACAATTTATTGTGTATAATATGAAAAACAACTATAGCAGCCTTAAATCCTAACTATTGTAAAGCTGCTTGGCAACTGTACTAGCAAAAAGGATATTGTGGTGAAGAAGTCATGAATTGCTGCATATCCTGTGCCAAAGAGAGTTCAGCACTCCATGTCCTGTGAGTGAGGCCTGTGATAGTGGAATGCCACCAGATATCTGGTGGCTTTGGAATTTGTAGTTTGAATTTAAATATGTACAATGTCTTACTGTAATTCTCTGATGAAAATAAAATTTAAAACAAAAAATGGTTAACTTTTTTTTAAGGAAAGGATATTAATTTGTACTAACAGAGAGTGAAAACTATTCAATACCTTCTTCAACAAAATCTGCTTGCTGTAGTAGTAACATCAAACAGTTAAAACTTGAGTTTGAGAGAAAACTAAAACCTTTGTGCATAAAACTGCTTATGACTTGAGTTAAAGTAGGATAAGCAAGAAGGTGAATGATCTTGTTCAACAATGATGAATGTGGAGGAGATTCTGAGTGCTAAATAAAATGTCCATAAGGGAAAAAACTTCTACAAGAAGCTCAGCCTCATTTTAATGCCGTATAGCTAAAAAACAAATGACCTTTATCAATCCAAGTGGGTCTCCATCTGGGAAGGATACCCATTCCCACATCCCAGATGACATCATCCCAGCCCAGGAAATCACTGCTATAGATAACATCACCTCATACAATAGTTTCCCAGCTCAAGAATTCACTGTTGATCATTCACCCCTGCATTCTAAACAATTGCCAGGAGTCCAAACTACACCTGACTTGGGAAAGTCTCACTATCCATGAAAGACCCTGACATCCTCAATTTTTCAGTGACTAATTACACTGTCAAGTCCTGTTTTAAAATGTGAGACCCACCAGACTAAGTGATTTTCCAGACTACAGTTTGCTTGCCCTGTGACCCAAACTTGCTTGGTATAACTTAAAATTGTAATTTAATTTATGCCCCCTCATGATTGTAATACTAATTTTACCATGTTAAGTACCTGTGGGACCCATTCCAATAAATCCAAATTACCTCCAAAATTAAGATTCCTTCTAAAATCACCTCTCTTGCCTAACAGGCAGTCCTACTGAGGTATCCATGCTCTCCTATGTAAAAAGGGAGAATTCTGCTGACTTCCTAGTGTGCATCTATTTGTGCCCCTCCACCCTCTTTCCCTCCCCCATTGTCATTATTCATCATCCATATTCTCTCCTCAGTCTTTCCTACCCTAACAATGCCTGCCCCTCTTGCTCTCCAAAAGACTACATGGCAAATTAAAGCCAAAATCATTATCCCAGGCCCTTGGATATTTACACAGATGTCTAATCTATACATACATTAGCTGAACTAGTCTCTTACACATTGACTAACCATAACTGCTGGATTTGCAATTGTCCTGCTTCCAAACATTTATCCAGCTCATATCTGGCTCAGAAATGGAATATATTGGGAAATTTAAACCTCTTCCAAACTGCCACCTCCTCTGAATCTGATGCCCATCTCATGGCAACTGGTGATTGCGCTCATGTTTCCTCAATACATAGCTCATGTAAGTGACCTAATGGACAACTCCACACCCTTTGGGTTAACTTTTATGCCACACTCCCAGGCACAGCTGTCATAAAGGAATATGTTTACTTTGCATCTACTTGAGTCAGGAATGAGTTTGAACAATGAGTCCTGGCTCCCAGGAACTTATGATCTCTATCAAGCACCATTAGGGATATTTACAAGGAAATTCCAATTTACAACTGCACACATGTAAGAGATGGACATAGAAAAAGACGGCACAAATATAATTTATTTTTTGTACATTAGTTTAGAGATCAATGTGAAGAAGGGAGAGATTTGTAGATTTTTGCAGATAAGTGAAAATTAAATAAATGTTAATGTTAAGAGAAGCAATTTTATTTTCTATTCATTACATCATGACATTGTTTTTAGATATTGTATCATAGATGAATTATTTTCCCAAGTAATTTGAGTTAAGAAGAGAATATATCTATTTTCCACATCAATAAAACAGTTCCAACAAATGTACAAACTTACCTAAGATCAGATGAACTCATGACCTCCTCCATTTGCTATGGGGGTAAAATGCAAATTCATAAAATTGTAAAAGAAATCATTTTTATTGACCTTATTCTTATACACAATTCAAGTCCATTATTACTCTGTTTTAAGTAGTGGTACCTTATGCATTTTTTTTAATTAGGAAAAGAAAAAGGAATGTATAAACACTATTTTATAATTATTCACTTATTAACACTACCAGTGCTCTTGTTACCATTTGGTGCCATTTCCTTTCACCTGTAGGAATTTCTTTAGTATTTCTTGGAGGAGAAGTCTTGCAAAAAAAGCTCTCTGTTGTATTTAAAATCTTGGAATGTATTTATTTCACCTCATTTTTTAAAGAAAAATTTTCTATTTTAAAAAATATTACAGAAGAAATAGTATACATTGCAAAGATCATGCAGCAGTCTCATGTTCCTTTCAAACAGCTTCAACATTTAAGTCTCAGGAACATATATTTAACGGATATAGCACTAATTATTGTTCAACTAAAAGGGACAGAGAGGCACAGGTAGGGAAATTATAAATGAGTCTAATCCTTACGTTGGGGAGCACATATTCCAAAGTAAGGCCCATTGACAGGGTGCCAATTCCTGAACTGTCTGCCCTGCTTATAGTTTCTGGATAACTCTAGAGCCCTCAGGAGCCCTGCTGTTTGAGGCACTATTTACTGTGGCAGTCAATGAGATCCTGCTGAGACATGCATAAGTATAACTTCTGGAATGAACCTTATTCCTCAAAAATTGAAACTTAGTGATTACCATAGTTTCTGAAGGGGGAGGGAGGGAAGAATAGAATAGAATAGATGGAACATAGGGCATTTGTAGGACATTGGAATTGTTTTGCATGCTCTTGCAATGATGGAGACACACCATTTTAAATTTTGTCAAAACCTACACAAAGGTACAGAACAAAATGTAAACCATCATGTAAACCATTGACCATGGTTAGTAGCAATGCTTCAATATTTATACATCAATTGTAACAAATATACCATACACATATAAAATATTATGAATAGGGGAGAGTGGGAATGGGGTAGAGACTTGGGTATATGGGAATCCCCTATGTTTTCTATATGACTTTTCTGTAACCTAAAGCTTCTTTGAAGATAAAATAAAAAAGCAAATGGGGGAACATATAGAAGAAATAGTCACAGCACATAAGAGAAAACAGATCTTAGTGATGAAAGACACAATGAAAAATATTTATTTTTTATTTTTGTATTTTATTTGCTATTTTTAATTATTATTTTATTTTCTATTCTTTTTAATTGTATATTTTTTGGCTTTGCTTTTGGGGAGGTTTTGGACTGCAGAAGACTCACAACTGTGGCAGGGAAGATCATCACTCATGCAGGGTATGTGTGAGGAGGGGTGCACCTGGGGCATGCCTCTATGGCACATGAATATATTCAAGTGGTCATGGGTCATTGTCTCAGTGGGTGGAGACCCACACAATAAGTGAAAGAATTTTCAATACCCATCCTGGAAAGTCTGGCTATATTCTCTAACAGAGTGGCAAGAATCCCCTGAGTACATGCGCAGTGCCTACAGAGGAATGCAGACCATTACATCAGGCCCTTGATATTGATGACTGTACTTATGAATCTTTTCTTGTGAAATTAAAACTTAGCCTAGTATTATATATTGCCTAAGCGTTATCTCCTGAAAGCTTCCTTGTTGCTCAAATGTGACCTCTATCTAAGCCAAACGCAGCATATAAATGCACTACTTTCCCTCAGTATGGGACATGACTCCCAGAGATGAGCCTCTCTGGCACCAAGGAATTATTACCAAGCACTGATTAATGATGCATTTGGAAAAAGACCTTGACCAAAAGGGGGAAATATTAAACACAAATCAGTTTTTCTGGCTGAAAGGTTTCAAAGTGACTTAGGAGATGATGTTGCATTTAATCATCATGTCTCTTTAGTTTCCACTCTGTGACAGTTTCTCAGCCTTTCTTTGTCTCTCATGACCTGGACAGTATTAAAGAGTTCTAATCATGATCAGTAATTTTATCCTCAATTTGGGTTTCTCTATTTATTTCTCATTACTGGACTGAGTTTACTGATTTTGGGGAAGAGTACAACAGAAGTGATATGCCCTTCTCATCATATCAGTGGGTACCTGCTGTCAATATGACTTATCACTAGTGATGTTACCTTGCTTGCTTGGCTAAAGTGGTATTGACCAGATTTCTTCACTGTGAATTTATCATATTTTCTTTCTACACTCTCTTTACTACAAGTGAGTCTCTAAATCCAGGTATACTGGAGGGGAAGGGAATTAAGGTCCATTTTTTGAAAGAAGTAACATCTGCATATATCAATTTTGCCTTCATTTTTGTAAAATACATATGCTGTATATTAAAATCTTGATTTTACTTTTGTTATAACTCTTTGAACATGTCAACCTACTCTTTTCTGGCATTCATTGTTGATGTCAGCCATTAATCATCTTGATGCTCCTCTGAATGTGGTGAATTATTTTTTTCTTTCTGCTTTCAAGACTTTCTCATTTTCTTTGGCTTTCAATATTTTGGCTATGATTTACCTAGGGTTGGGACCCTATTTTTAACCTACTTTGGTTTGTTCTGTTTCTTTGATCTGTATATTAATACTCTTCATCAGATTTGGGAAGTTTGATGTCAATATTTCTTTTTTTAAAACCTCAGTGGCCATTTCTTTCTCATTTACACATATTTCAGGTCAGGTGGAACAACTCTGATGATTTCCCATGGGTTTGGTGTCAAGCCACAGGTTCAGTTCAGATCTGCTACAAGTGTTTTTTGTTCTTCTCTAGTCAGTGAGCTTCTCAGGGCAAGTATTTTTCATGCTGGATTCAAATCTTCAAGACAGCTTAACGATAACTTGTAATATCTCTTAAGACCTAGGTTCAAACTGATACCCTTCACTTCTTCTCACATGCCACAAGCCAAGTCCAACACCAATGGGGTGAAAAACATGTAAGTTGCCTCTAGTGAGAGGAACTGTACAGTCCCACATGGCAAAGAACAAAGATATAACAGTGTAAGAAATTAGGAACAATTATGCAATCAATCACAATTTACTTGCTTACCTATTTGTGTGCACCTTGCCTTGTTTGATAAATTTAAAAAAGGTTATAAGGTGAATCCACTATTTCTAAATTCACAATTTACATAGTACTTACCCTGCAAATGAAAGCAAAAGAAAACAATATTCATAAATATGTAATTGGATCATATAGAGGAAAAATATCACTAAAATAAGGATCCAGAAGCTTTAAGACGGATCCATTCGCCAGCAATTCAGACATCCTTGTCTGTTTGGGACATAGCAACATCTGTGTCTGGAACATTGTAGGAGCTCAGGAAACATTGGTCAACCAATGAGGTTTTGGCTTCTTTCTGAGGCAGCTTGTGCTATTCATGCACAGCTCTAATTGCACACATTGCTAATGATTTAAGGCATGATCATCATAGTGTGACTATTTTTAAAATTCGTAAATTACTTAATTGATATTTTGCATGAAAAAAATTTCTTTATTAGATGTCAATACCATTTTTTCTTTATTAGAGAAGTTATGTGTTTACAGAACAATCATACATGAAATACAGAATTCCTATATACCACAGTATGGTTAACAGCTTGCATTGGTGTGGAATATTTGTTACAATTGATGAAAGCACATTATTATAACTACACTATTAACTAAGTCCATAGTTTAAGGTAACATTTACTGTTTATGTAATGCAGTTCCTTGGGTTTATAAAACAACTTTTTCATTCTGTTACCATATATATAACCTAACAATTCCCCTTTTAGCCACATTCAGATATATATTTCAGTGCTGTTAATTATGTTCATATCACCACTGTCCATTACCAAAACATTTTCATTATTCTGAATAGGAACCCTGTACATTTTAAGCCTTAACTTCACATTCCCTATCCCTGCCCCATCCCCTGGTAACTGATATTCTAGATTCTGACTCTATAATCTTGCTTATTTTAATATCAGTGAGGTCATACAATATTTGTCCTTTTGTATCCAGCATATTTCACTCAACATGATGTCTTCAATGTCCATCCATGCTTTTGCCTGGGTCAGAACTCCCTTCCATTTTACAACTGAATACTATTCCATTGTATGTATATACCACATTTGTTTATCCATTCTTTGTTTGATGGACACTTGTGTTGCTTCCATTTTTTTTGCAATTGTGAATAATGCTGCTGATAATATCACTGAAAATATCTCTTTGAGTCCCTGCTTTAAAATCTTTTGTGTTTATACTTAGTAGTGGGATTGCAGGGGCATATGGTAATTCTATACTTAACTTTTTGAGAAACCACCCAAACTGTTTTGCACCATTTTACACTCTCATCAGCAATGAAAGAGTGTTCTTATTTCTCTGCATTCTCTCCAAAACTTGTAAATTTCCATTTTTAATAGCATTTATGGCAGTTTGAATCTTTTGTGGATCCCAGAAAATTATGTTATTAGACTGAATCCATTTCTGTATGTACAAAGAAGGTTGTATGTTTTGATTAGGGTTGTGTTGAATCTATTGTAGGTGGGAATTTGTTTGTTTGTTTGTTTGTCTGCTTTTTAAATTCAAAACAGCCCATGATTCTTTGGGAAGTGATACAAGATTGTTTTCCAATCCGATCATAATTTCTACAATCTCTGTAATTAGCCACAAATTCAAAAGGTTCCCACTCTCCCCACCCCAAATCCCTTTTGGCACCTATGTGTGAAATGTCATTTTTGAAAAATGAGGGGAAAATATGCTGCATACTGGGCTTTTTATCACACTACTCTGATGAAAAATTTTCTGATTGTTAAATTTAGACCACTGATACAACAAGAAGGATTAGCAATATCTCCTTAATAAAAATCTTTTTTCTAACTAAATCTATGGCCATCTCAGAAGAAAATTATTAAAAACAGCAGCCAATTCTCAGAGGCAATGGAGCCATGGCCTGTTTTTGCTTTCCCCACTTCTTTTCTATTTAAATTTAGAATTATTGAGCAATTCTACGAGAGGTAGCAGAATGGCTGGCACAGGCTCTGGCTTCATGATTTTAGAATACAATTTTAACTCATCACATTCTTCAGAAGAATTTTTGCATTACACATAAAGAAACAGGAGAAGAGGATCACTAGAACTCAACCTGCAGAGAGAAGTCTGCCGGATGAAAGTGTGTTCATAACTAGTGAGCAGGCACATCCGCAGAACACAGCTGTCTATTAGGAGAGGTCTTGGCCGTGGGATAGAAACACAAGAACTATATTCAGATTAGAAAAGCGTGTCGCTTATAAAGTATACTACCCTTGAGTCTTCACTTAGTCTACTAAAAAATAAGTTCCTACACAAAGTCAGGATGCTACAGGAGAAAAAAAGAGCCAACACAGACTACAACTGGCCAATATTTAAATATGAAGAAAACAACTTAGAACTTTCACTTTTCTTGTGTGAGAAGGATTTATGAGCTTGGTTTTGGCCTATTTGGCCCCATTCAAACTCATGTTGTTAGCTGTGCTTCAGGTCTACACATTGCCAAGAAACTTCTTTTAAAAAATCTCTGAAAAAAAAAAAATAAATAAAGACAAAAAAAAAAATCTCTGAATTGTTCAATGTCAGCAGAGCTTAATGGATTTTTCTGAGTAGTAAGGGGGAGAGGAGAGCCTTCTCTAAAACCTAATAAAATAAGACAGTTTTATTTCTAAACAAAAGAGAGTGATGTTATAAAACTAGGGAAAAATAAGATGCTATGCCAGTCCTTTCTTTTTGTAATTAACACTTGACTATTTCCTACCTGTAGCATTACATACGTGGTTAAGCTTTTGGATGGAAGGGAAGGAAGAAGGAAGGAAAAACAAAACTCCAAAACCTCCTGACAAAGCAGCCGTTCCTTTGCACGGACAAGGGCTCATTTTCTCTGCCAAACACTAATTCACAGATACTGTTTTTCCATTTAAAGACGGATATGTGGATGCGGTTGGGGAGAGTGGGGGCACAGCCAAGGAGTTCAGCAATCTTCTCTCTACAAACCCAGCCCCATGTCCTCAGTGGCAACTAATTTCGCCACATCTGCTGTCTCGGTATTCACAGCAAGCAACATCTTTCTTTAAAACTTTTCTTGTTCTTGCTGCTTTTCTTGCCATTCTTGTCTTTGTTCTCTGACATCTTCTTTGCTCTGATTTCTCTCATTAGGTCAAAAAACACCATGTCCACATTGGCACGTGTCTTGGCCGACGTCTCCACGTACTGCACACCCCACTCTTCGGCTTTACTCCTGGCCGCCTCAATGGGCACCTGCCTCCGCTCCTCTAAGTCAGACTTGTTTCCCACCACGAGCAGTGGGATTTTATCTTCTTCAGTCTTAACACGGAGGATTTGTTCCCTGAATTCAGCAGTTGCTGTAAAGGATTCGTGTTCCGTGATTGAGAACACTAAGAGAAAACCTTCCCCACTTCGGAAGTAGTTGTCGCGAATGGCGGCGTAGTCCTCCTGTCCAGCCGTGTCCAGGATGTCTATCTGCACTTCTTTCCCATCAAGAACCACTTTCTTTCTACGAACTCGTCATACATGAACTGAAGCGTCAGGGCTGACTTGCCGACCCCACCGCTGCCGACCCTAATCACCTTGTGCAGGGCCAGGGAGCCCTGGCTCTTACTCTTGTTGGCTGCCATCCTGCCGTGTCCTTAGGCGGCCCACGGGCAGGAGACCCAGGTGAAGAGCTGGACCGACCCGCGACTCCTCGCCATCCGTGCCCGCCCCTACTAGGCTCGCCCCGTACCCTCTGCCGCCTCCCGGGGCCAGACCCCTGCCGGCTCTGGCCGATTTGTCATGGAGCAGACCCCGTTCCCCAACCCCCCGGGAATTTTTGATCAAATTATTTCACTTAAAGGCCTCTGATTATTTTGTGTGGCCTAGGGTGGGTCTTCATCTTCTTACTGGTGACCTTTATAAATGGGAGAAACATGCAGGAACACATAGAAGCTCAGTGAGAAAGGCCCACAAGCTGAGAGAGAAGGCCCCAGGAGTAAGAAGCTGAGATAAACAGAACCCAGATATGACAGAAAGCCACTTTAGCCAGAAGTTGAAAGGAATGAGGCCCAGAGGCAAGGGGAGAGAAGAGCCAATGCTGCCATGTGCCTGATCGCCCACAGCTGCAGCTTGGGGAGAAAGCATCCCCAGATGATGACTTTATTTGGACACTTTATTGGCTTCAGAACTGTAAGCTTTTAAATTAATAAATCGCCATTGTAAAAGTAAACCCATTTCTGGTATATTGCCTGGTCCCCTATTACTAAATAAAAACAGCAACTATTCTAATGTGTGAGATGGTATATCTCAATGTGGTCTTGATTTGCATTTCCTCATAGTTAATGATATTGGGCATCCTTTTATGTGCTTTATAGCCATTTGTATATCTTCTTTGGAGAGATGTCAATTCAAGTCTTTTGCCCATTTTCTAATTGGGTTATTTGAATTTTTTTGTTACATTGAAGGTTTTGTTTACAAGATTCTAGATATTAAACCTTTATCAGATATATGATTTTGAAATAGTTTCTCCCATTTTACAAGTTATCATTTACTTTCATGATAAAATCATTTTATGAGCCAAAGTTTAATTTTGTTGGGGTTGATTTATCTAGTTTTTTCTTTTGATACTTGTGCTTTGGGTGTAAAGACTAAGAAATCATTGCTAAATGCAAGGTCTGGAAGATGCTTCTCCATATTTAATTCTATAAGTTTGATAATTCTGGCTCCTATATTTAGGTTTTCATTAATTTTGAATTGATTTTTGTATAAGATGCAAGGTATTGGTCATCCTTTTTTTTTTTTTTTTTTTTTGCAAATGGAGATCCAGTTTTCCCAGCACCATTTGTTGAAGAGATTATTCTTTCCCATCCAATTGAGTGGTCTTTGCTCCCTTGTCAAAAATCAGTTGGCCATAAATGTGATGGTTGAGTTCTGCACTCTCAATTCTATTCCATTGGTCTATTATGTCTGTCCTTGTGGGAGTACCATGTTCTTTTGATTACTGTGGCTTTGTAATAAGTTTTAAGGTTGAGAAATGTGAGTATTGCAACTTCATTCTTCTATTTCAAGATGGCTTTGGTTATTCTGGGCCCCTTACTCTTCCATAGAAATTTGATGATTTGCTTTTCCTTTTCTGTAAAGGAAAGGAATTGTGATTGGGGTTGTGACTGGGGTTGTATTGAATCTATAAATTGCTTTGGGTAGGATTGACAGCTTAATAATATTTAGTCTTCTAATGCATGAACACAGAATGTCCTTCCATTTATTTAGATCTTCTTTGATTTCTTTTAGCAATGTTTTATAGTTTTCTGTGTACAAGTCCTTTAATCCTTGGTTAGACTTATTTCTAGATATTCTGTAATTTAAATTATACAGAAACACTACTGATTTATCCGTGTTAATTTTGTGCCCAGATCACATCATTTGCAAATAGGGAAAGTTTCACTCTGTCTTTTCCAATTTGAATTCCATTTATTTCTTTTTCTTGTCTAATTACTCTGGCAAGAATTTCCAGTACAGTGTTGAATAAGAGTGGTGACAGTGGGTATCTTTGTCTTCTTCCTGATTTCAGAGGGAAAGCATTCAGTCTATCACCTTTAAGTAGAATGTTAGTTGTGGGTTTTTCATATATGCCCTTTATCATGTTGAGCATATTCTTGTGACTGGACAATATTAACAAATCAGAGAGGGGATGCTTTGTGCCCTAGTCTCAAAAGACTGTGATCTGCTTCGTGGCAGATTGCAGAATATCTCTAATTAACCTCCAGGTTCTCAGGGCCCAGAATATTGCATATTCATTTACTTACAATAAATTGTTCACTAATTATTTTAACACTTAATGAAAGTTTCCTCAGTATTCAACTCTGGGCTACTTCCTGAGAGTAAAACTTCAATCAAAACACACCCATGCTCTGCCGTAAGATTTCCCCAGTTTAGTGAAGGAAGCAGACAATTAAAGAAGCAAATGCAGCATATGTGGTGTTCCATGAAGGGGCAGGTCCAGAGGAGAGGAATTCCCCTGGCCTTGGGGAGCAGGGAGATCCCATGTTGAAGGGACCACTGATTTGAGACCTTGAAATCAAGAAGTTGTCCACCAGATGCTTGTGGAATGTGGGAACAGCCAGTGAAAAGGCCCAGAGTCAAGAATAAGCATTAAATCCTTAGGGAAATAGTGTAGTTCACTGTGCCTGCAGAGAAGAATGTGAATGAGGGGAGTTGTGAGGGATGATGCAGCAGCAGTGAAGAGGGGCAAGGCCAGATGCATTGCAGATTGTGTGGAGGCTCAGCATGGCTGCTCAGCCCACAAATGTGAAATAAGGAATGGATGACTATGGCCAAACAGAAATTATTTCCCCCAGATTGGCAAGACAGAGAATCTCAATTTCCTTCTTAATCAAACCTAGAGTTACCCCAGTTATCCACAAGTACTTAGCTTAACCTGAGGCTAAGAACATGCGCAAAGGTGAACTGAAAGAGTCCAGAGAAAAGAGGGAACTTTACTAATAACAAAAGATCAATACATCAGGAAAATATAACGATTGTAATTTATATGCCCACATAACACCTAAGCCTCAAAATACCTGAAGTAGAGATCCAACATTGTGCAGTAGGTAATGCAGGCTGCATGTCTCCTCCAGAAGCTGCAGGAAGGCAGGCAGTCTTGCTAGGTCTAGGGGAAGTCACAGGCCCATTGGGATGATCATAGAGGGTAGCTGGATGGGGGGTGGCCCAGCCAAATACCAAGGGGGTGATGGGAAACTCAGTGATCAATCCAGTGAAGGGGTGCCTGGCTGGGCACCCAGGGAGCAGCAGGCCATGGAACAATTTGGTCTGCAACTGGATGTCCAAATGGACAGAAGGCAAGTGGCAGGCTATGGTGAGATCAGGCCAGTGTAGGAGTGCCTAGACAAGCAGTGGGGAAGCAGCAGGGCATGGGGTAATCAGGCCAGAAAGGGAGTGCCCAGATGGGCAATGGAGGAGTGATTGGCAGTGGGGTGATTTGGCCAGAAAAGAAGGTACTAGACAGAGGTCAGAGGCTTGAGAGGGAGGTCTGTTATTTTTTTCCCCTTCCTCATCTGGGTACCTATGGAGAGGCAAGCCATGGTGATTGAATGGTGGGCATGGTGGCTGATGAGAAGGAGCCTAGCCAAAAGCCTGTAACTTAAGATGAAGGCATTTTTCCTTTTATTTTTTCTTTCTTCTTTATTACTTTTCTTTCTCTTTTCTTCCTTTTTTTCTTTCTTCCTTTTCCTATTTTTCGTCATTTCTGCTTTCTCTTCCTGTTTTTATCTTTTATTTTTTTTTCTCTTTTTTTCTACTCTTCCTTTTTCTTTCAGTTTTTCAGTTAAATACAGGCAACTCTAAAGATTTAGAAGAAGTGGACCAAGTGTCCAAGAAGATCCTTAACACAAAGCCAAACAAAAATAAAACTCTAAGCAAGAGAGAGAAATTGACCAACAAAATAAACCCATCAAGATAAACAGATGCCTAGACTTCAGCAAAAAAATTACAAACCATACTAAGAAACAAGAAGACATGGCCAAGTCAAATGAACAAACTAAAAAGCAGGAGGAGATGCAGAATGTGGAACAACTAATCAAAGGTGTCCAAACAAATCTAAATTAATTCAATGAGATGAGGAAAGAGATAAAGGATATTCAGAATATATTAAGAGAGCCTAGCAGGTAGTGCAAGAAATGCTTAGAGAGAATGGAAGCCTAGAACTTTACCTGAGGTCATCTGAGAACTAATGAGGCTTTTCCCAGAGTAGAGAGATCATAATGTTTGCTTGCTTGACTAATTAACTAATGCATTTATATATTATGTTTAAAAGGATGTGTTGATTTGGACTAAGCAAGGCAGAGGTTATTGCTGACAGTGATGGGATTGGAAGCCTAATTAAGAGAAGGAATGGGAGGGATGAAGTAGTTCCAGGAAAAGAAAAACATTTGCTGCAGGAATATTGCCATTGGGGGAGGAGGGGGAAATTGGTTAATAGCAGTGGAGGAACATACAGTTAAGTGAGGACATCTCTTATTTTTAAGATGCATTATATTTGAGTATGTTACTGTATTGATGAGAAAAATCCAGACCAATAGACATCAATATTACCTTGCAACATAGTTCATGAGACACTCTTTGTGGCATTCTCTCTCTAGATGTCTATTCACATAAAAAAATTATTATTTAATAGGTGTTATATGGTGTGGCAGTTTGAATCCCAAAAAAAGAAATATTGTTTGTAAGTTAATCTATTCCTCTGGGTGTGATAGCCTTTTATTGCATTAAATTCAGCTGTGGGTCCTTTGATTAAATTAGCCGTTAAGCTTGATCTAGGGCTTTTTATTGGACTATGTCAGTGAGGTGGGAATCAGGTTGAGTCCAGTCCCCTTGTTGGGTCTCATATAAACAGACACTCAGCCACAAGAAGAGACTGTCAATTTTGATCCTGCCAAGTGACAGAAAGGAGAAGGTTCAAACAGCTGAGGCCCCTGGGAGAGATCAGCCATTTGCCTATCAGCTTACAGCTGAATTTGGGAAGAGAGCTGAACAACTGAGACTGATAGGAAGCCCTGTGCCAGCTTACAGCTGAAATTGGGAAGAAAGTGGAGCTCGGCCTAAGAAAGGAAGCCTGGAGGGAAAGGAGAAACTAGTCAGAGATCACTTGCCATCTTGCTTCAACACATGGAAGCTGATTTTGGTGAGAAAGCACCTCTTATGGTGCCTTGGTTTGAACTTTCACAGCCTTGGAACTGTAAGCTTTTACCTCAAATAAATCCCCATTAAAAATCCAACAGATTTCTGGTATTTTGCATTAGCACCACTTTTGGCAAATTAATACATATAGGTTATAAAGAGCTTTCATTTGAAATTATTTCTGATGAGGCTGAATGTATTTGTGGCTGTGTTTGCCAATTACTTCCTCTACCGCTCTTTCTGTTCACATCCTTTGCTTTTGTATACTAGGGTCTGAGTGCTTTTATTTATTTATTTTTATTGCATTCATTCAAACAAAGAATTGCAGGTTTTTCCACCAGCATTGCTATTTACCATTTATTTTATGTATGTATAGAGATATTAGGGAGAAATGTGTGAAAGGTTGTAAATTTTCTGTGGTCAGTTCTATCAGTGTTACATTCTTGTCTTTTGCCTCTTTCCCCCTTGTGTTAGTGAACTGCTTTTTATTTTTTTTTAAAGAATTATTAAGTATCTTTTCCAGCAAAGTGGCAGCTGCAGCTCTACTTGAAAACACAATGGCAGGGGAGGGAGGGCTGGTGGGGGGTGGCATTGGTTAAGGTTTCCAGACTCCTGGGGGGTACTGCTGGGAAGCCTGGGGGTGCATCTCTCTGACCTTTGTGCCTCAGATGTTCCCATTCACAGAATTGATCCCTATTTATCAAGGTTTAGGGAATGCCAGGTTTGGCACAGCTGTAGAGATGCTGAGGCACCTGTAGAGACTTCTGTGGATCAAAAACTCCATTTGCACATTACCAGACAAAGCAAAAAAAGTTTTTAGATCTGTTGTGAAACTGAAAGAATTCTTTGTTGTAGCACTTCTAAGTGTTGTTTATTAAAATATTTGATGAACAGTTTAAATTTCTCATTTAAAATTTTGTTTTAGGAATGTGTTTGAAAGTACTGAACGCTTTGAATGATTTAGTCTTTATATTGAACATTGCCTCTAGGGGTATTTCAAACTGGGACCCTAATCTCATTGGACGTTCTGCACTTGTGGGTGAGATTTCTGAACTATGGGATTCAGGGAGGGTAGACTATCTTGGCTCTACCTTGGGGACCTTCAATTGTCAGGATCTTTAGGTCTTTCCCCTTGGGCTACTCACTACTGATCCCCAGCTACCAGATTTTTTTTTTAACCTTCTCCAGAGAATAAAATTTCAATCTTCTGCTAGGATGGGGGTGGGGTGATCTGCAGTGTAGGAGGGGATCCAGGGATCCACTTGCTTCTTGCACAGACTTTCCATCAATTCTCTTGTTTTTTTCACTCTACTTTCACCCCTACTTCTATACATACTTGGTGCTGCCCATTTCTGAGCCTTTTATTCTGTGATATAACTTGGATTAAATTTCAGCCTCTCCCACTGAAGTTTAGCTTTCCTAGATCTGCTAAATCAGTTACCACCTGCCATTTGCTTTCCAGCTTCCAACATTTTGTTGCCATTATCTCCTTTCCTGTTGTGTCCCCAGAAGGTTTATGCCCTTAAAAAAAAAAAAATCCCTGTAGCTATCATTTCACTGGAGTTTGGAGAGGCGGCAGAGGCCAGAGCCACCATCCAGCCAGTCAACTTTAACTGGCAATGTGTCCTCAGTTCTTAGCATATTGCTTACCACATGGTAAGTGTCCAATAAATATTTGTTAGTCAAATAAAGTATTAATTAACATCATCATCTTTCCCATCTTTGGGAAGGAAATGGTGAAAAGCCCTTTAAATTGAAATCTCCTTGGTTATGATATTTACCACATCTCGTTCCAGTCCACAAGGACATCTGAATTATATTTTAGGTAATGTTGAATAGTGAAAAATGTTGGAACTTAGGTACTAGGAACCACCAATTCATATAACTTTGGAAACAAGCCACTTCTGTTCTGGAGCCTTCATTCCCTCTCCTGTAAAATGAGAATAATAATAATAATGCCTTCTTAAAGTGTCTTGCTCAGTGCCTAAAGCTTGGGAAACTTGTCCTTGAGGTACATAAAGGCTCAACATCAAAGCAACGATTCTTAGAAAATCAGTGTTTACTAAGCTTAAAATTAGCCTTGACACTTGAATTGCAAATTGGCCCCTAATTAATGCCCTTCAGTGCAAAATCAGTGTTTAACCTGACTTAATGCTTAGCCAAAGAAGAAACTAACGTTAACCAGCGAGGGTCACTGTGTGTTAGGGCCCCTCCTGGGTCAGGCAGGCAGAGTTGAACCTTTGGACATTATTCACAAATATTTACAGTGTGTCTGTCAGTGCAGACCCTCCAGTAAGCAACCCACTTGCATCCCTACACTTCATCCCCGCCCCTCCTGCCCTGGCTCAAACTCAGAAATGGTTTGTTGCAAAGCGCCCGGTAAAGGAGCCCAGATGCTAACCGTCTCTTTCAGCCTCCAGAGAAGAAATCCAGGCAGAACCTTGCGCAACAAATTCCATGTCCCCTAGGTCCACATCGAGCTTCCCCCACTTAGGCCCCCATTTCTTCCCGGCCCCCGCCGGCGTACGCGGAGACCACCAGAGGGGGAAGAACTACCGGGTCCCACTGCGAGGTGCAGGTGAGGGCGGGGCCTGAGAGGATGGCGTCCAAAATTTCCACCTTTGTGGGCCTGCGGCGCGGCCCCACCACTTCCAAGTTGCTGAGCTGCCGAGCCTGGCTCCTCCCCCTCCCGGCTCGCCCCGCCCACCCTGCCAGCTTCTGTCTCCCGCCTCCCTCCCTTCCGCAGCCGAGGTGGGAGCCCAGCCCGAGGGGACTCAGTCGTGGTCTTAGCCAGGCGGCGGGCGCGGGGTAGGCGGCGGCTGCAGGCGGTCAGTCAGAACGCTGAGGCGATGCCGGGACCCCTCTGAGCCCGCCCAGGCCTGGCGCCAGGAGCCTGCGCTGTGACCCCAACTACCTGCGCAGCGTGCTAGGCCGCCTCAAGGTCGCCCAAGTGGTAGGTGCCAGGCAGGGCTCCAGCTGCTGGGCGGGAGGATAGCCGGGCACCTTTCCTTCCCGCTCCGACTTCCCGGACCCTGCTGGCCTTGGCCGAGCACCCGCCGTGTGGGGCCGGACCCCAACTCCCACACCCCTTCTTTCTCTCAGGGTCCCCGGCGCCCTCCTCGCTACACTGGGACCCCACACTGGCTGGAGCCTGCCTTGCCCCTCCCCTGAGTCTCAGGTGTGTGCTTCTCACCTCAACACCTGCCCCGGGGCCTGCCTATCTACCCCCACCTTTGCTAACTGAGGGCTTGTTTCATTTGTGGACTTGGTGATGCACAGAGCCATGTGCCAGGCTGGTGCTGTCCCTGGGGCACTAAAGGTATTAGCAACTTGTGGCCTGTTTTTGGGACCACATAACTTCCACCCCCACACCCCATCCCCACGTGGTCCTTGTCTGGCTCTGCATCCATCGCTGTGGACTGGGTCTTGTTTTCTACCCAGTTTCTAGAAAAGTGCGGGCATATGGTAGACACACAACAAATATTTGTGGAATGAAGTAATGTAGCCTAGATGCAGTGAGGGAGCCCAGTCTGCCCACAAAGTTTCCAGTTTATACTGCAGAGTTCTGTTTCTTCCTAATTAACCTAAAGAAAAAACAGGCATCCTTGAGCCTGCTGCCCCAGCACAGTGGCTGGAACTGCCCAATTGGTACCCAGAGTTAAATCACTCTGGGAGGGCAGCCAGTGTTGGAAGTAACAGAAACAGAACTTTCTGTTGGACTTGTCCATAGTAGAGCTCATTTCTCAGGGCCTTTCAGCTCTGTCCCTGTCTTGTGGTTTTGTAACAGGCCTCTCTGGGTAGTTGCTTTGCTCTGTGGTGGCAGGGCGTGCTCCAGCTCTGATGCCAGTCAACAAAACGTAGCCAGAGGAGCTATTTGCACCCAGCTGCAATGTATGTGCATTTTGTTTATTCCAAGCATTGGTCATCCTGTGCTCACGTGAGTGCACAGATGAACATTCCTTGGGAATAGTATAATATGTCAAACTCTTTAAATAAAGGTCTCAGTGTTTGTAACTCGCAGAATCATAAACTGTTTTATCTCTCTCCTGGGTGAAAAGGCTTGTTCTGCTGATAACTGGAGACTTGTTTTGAAGGACTCTAAGGAAGGACAAATGGAGCAGATTATCCTTCTGTAGAATTTTAAACTGTCCTTTTCCAGTAAGCTGGAATGTTCTCAAATATGTATTTGTTTGGTAGTTAGGTGTTGCTGTTAGCAAAAAGAATGGGGGACAGGGACACAGGTGGAATACAGGGAGTTCAGTAACCTTGCTTTGTTTAGGTTGTGGCCTTTTAAAAAGTAAATAGAATTTGGCACAGGCAAAGTTGAACCAACTTGTCATGCAAAATATTGAAATACAGTATTTGTACAAAATGTTATCAGCTCATTGCTGGGAGTTTGTCACCTAAGATCAGGTATGGAAACCAATGGTTTTTATTCTTGCCTTTTGGTAAGGAACTATTTTGTTGTAGAGCTTTACTCTTCATCTGGAAGAACTTTTGGGCCCAGCTCCTAAGATCTAGACTGACTCTGCCAGTTGTCCAATCTCTAGAATTTTAAAAGCGAGAGTTTGCGTGGGTGAGAGAAGGGAAGGGAACTGCTTGAGAGGTATGGCAACATGTGATGTTTTCCCTGTACTTGGCTTTTCAGCCTTGGTATAAACCAGGGACTTTAGGGGACACCCCCTGTACCCTTCCCCCAGAAAAAGCCATGAAATTGGATTCTAAATTTATAAAGTGGAAAAGAAACAAGAAGTTGGTATAAAATGGTTCTAAGGTTGTTAGAAAGCTCAGAATCCCATCAAGAAATATGGATATTTCTAATTCTAATTATGTGATTTTTGAGAAAAATTTGACATTTAAAAAATTTGAGTTTTTAAAAAGATTTTCTGTGTATCTGACTTGTGGCCTATTACAACCTATTGATCCTTACTATCAAAATGTGTTCCATATACCAGCAGCCTCACCAAGTTCTGAGAGCTTGTTTGAAATGCCTCACCCTAGACCTTCTGAAACATAGTAGGCATTTTAAAAAGGTTCCCCAGGTCTTTCACATGCACATTAAAGTTTGAGAAGTACAGTTCTGTATGTTTTTGTGATAAAAATCTCAGATGGGTGCTAACCATCTGCTCTCAGAACTATTTAATAATCCACTCCATGGCTGAGATTTTTCTGTAAAAGGAGCCTGTACCTCTATCAAAGGATTAAAAGGATGAGGTAGCATGTAAAAATAACACCTCACTTCTTAAGTACTTAATTGGTGTGTAAAAAATGTTAGCTATCCCTGTTGTTAATTAATATTCTGTCTCTAAAGAAATTTGGTGAAAATGTCACCCTCAAATCAAGACTATGTATTTAAATTAATGATACTTTGCTTCCTAATGATTTAAAAGTTAAATTGATATTTTAAGTGGGATGTTATTTGATAGTAAAACTAATATGAAATATGAAAACTAATCAGTGGAGCTGCATAGATTATATCTTTAAAAAGTGAAACCCATATCTATCTCTAAATTGGAAGAATGTCTATGTGATTATTTCAAAGAATAAGAATGCATTTTTTTGTGGAAATGAGTTAGTTTAAACTACTGGTTGGACAAGATTTTCTGAACAACAACAATAATAAAACCAGCCATCATTTAGTGTGTGCTTATCCTACTGTTGTCACTTTATGGATGAGGAAATTGAGGCACAGAAGGTCACATGACTAGTGGGTGGTTAAGCTAGGATTTGAACTCAGAACAGTCAGGTATCAGTGTGCTCTTCAATGCCTCCTAAATGCATCACATGTTAGTACAGGAGACCCTGAGCCCAAGGATGTTTGTTTCGGTGACCTTTAGACAGGCAGTCTGGTGCCTGTGTGGGTGAGTTTTCACAAATTAAAGCAAAAGAATTATAGGGGTGTCCATTTCTTCATGGGTGTGCAGTGTTCCTAGGTGTGCAGCTCCTCAGCCTAGAGGCTAGCCTGCTTCTGGTGAAGGAGAGGTCAGGCCTTCTTAAAAGTGCTGGGAGCAGAATCAGCATTTCAGTTTGAAAAAGGCCCACCAGGGAGCTCTTGTTGCTTCAGATCCCTTCCTTGAACGCCTCCCATGACCTTCTGACATTTTATTTGTTCAGGAATTCTTATAACATAAAACCAGACGATAGGAGATGATTTTAGGTTTCAGATATTTGTTCTGCTCATCTTGAAACCTCTTAATCTCATCCTGTCAGCTTCCTCAATGGGGGAATATAGGTGGTAATGACTAAGAGTTTTAGAAATTATAAGGAGTGAAGGGTTAATGTTGAGTAGTGCTTTCTTAGATAACTCACAAAGAGAATATTTGCATTTCAGGGTTGGATAATGACACAGCTTTTATATTTTTGGAAACCATGTCAGTTTTTCATCTATAGCCAGTCAATGCACAGCCCCTGAGGGGTTACTGCTGGCTAGGGAAGTGCTGGGGCTCAGGCGAGGGCATGCATTTGATGGTAGGTGAGGTAGGGGGCTTCACAGCATTGGATTCTCAGATCCACCATAAAATGGCTTTTTGTAAATCCCAGGTACTTTTAGGAGGAATGTTACCTTTGGGAGTTACTTTTCTGATCAGAGATGTGGAATCAAGTTAATTCTAGCAGGAAAGAAAAGTTAAAACCACTCTAAGTTTTTATGGTGATTAAAAATAATAAATTTATCATCCAAGACCTTGGAAAAGGGAGTAAGTTTTATACAAATTGCCCCATTATACCCATAACGTATGGAAGTAGTGTGTGTGTGTGGGGGGGGGTTGAGGATGTGGGCTTTCTGTCACTTATCAACCATGAGACTTGGGAAGGTTTGAAGACATGGGTTTTCTATCTCTTATAAGCCATGAGACTTTTAGAAAGTTGCTTGTTCACTTTAGTCCTCAAGCAGGTCTCCTTACTTGTAAATTGGGAATAATGCTACTACCAGCTGTGTCTTAACAGTGCTTGTGAGGATTAAATGAGCCTATCTGCACAACCATAGTGTCTCACATACCAAACTGTCAAAACCTGTTTAGGGGTATAGAATATCTCCAGAATGATGCAAGTTGAAGAACTGAAGCCAGGGTGGGAAGGAGACTTTGCACTGTATAACTTTTCCTACCTTTTGAATTTTACACAAAATACAAGTATCTTGCTTTAACTAAATTATTAGCATGTTATTAGCTCTGTCTTAATACAAATTAGCCTTAACGCTAATATACTGAACATAATCTTTAATTAGTCTATTACTCATCATCCTTACTTTGTAATTTGGGTGTCCTTGGGGATAGGAGAGAGGAATGATTTAGATAATGTCTCTTGAACAAACTTGAATCTGATTCTTTTTCAGTAAATTTTCCTGTAAATACCAGGCATACTTCAAACTCATAGAGGAAGAATCTAGAATATAGATTACCAAGGAATGAGGTGGGGGTAGGGAATATGGAGTCAAGTCTTAATGTACAGAGTTTCTATATGGGATAATGTTAAAGTTTTGACAACAGATGGTGGTGATGGTCACACAGCATAGTGAACACAATAACCAGCACTGAGTTATAGATTTGAATGTGGTTTAAAGGGGGAGGTTTTAGGTTGTATATAGGGTTAAAAAAAAAAAAAAAAAAACAGGCATTCTTCTGATGTAGCACAATAACAGCTACTTACATTTTTGTTGAAGCTAATGGTAGCTAAGAAGCATTTGAAAGGATTTCCCCCATTTTATTTATTAGTTAAAATAATTGTGTGTTGTCGACGGGCAGGATGAGGGGGGAGCGCCGGGAAGTAGTCGGCGTTCCCGGGGGCCTTGACGGCGAGGTGGGTATATGGTGGGAAGAACCACAGCGGAGACGAGGTAAGCATGCAGGTTCTTTATTGAGGAAGTGCAGGGCCTTTTATAAGCTAGGTAAGGGATGGAGTAAGAGGCAGGGCGCGGAAGAGGAGGGAGTACGTGTTAGGCGGGGGATTGGGCACAGTTGGTTGCTAGGGAGGGTATGTTATCTGTGGAAGGCGGGAAGGTTTCGCGGGCGCGGGAACAGGGTAAGCTATTTTTTCAAAGAAGGCTAAATATAGGATCAGGCTAGTTTTTAGTTGTAGTCGGCCATTTTAGCTTCGCATTTTTTTTGGCTACCTCCAACATTTCCTCCCTTTTGTTTTTAAAAGGGGGCGGCTGACGATGTTGTTTTATGACCAAGGGGGGTACCACAGGTAACGCAGCTTTGGCGAGGGGGAACCTGTGCCTGTCTTAGGTCAGAACTATGCCCAGTAAGGACCTGCAGGACGTCTTACCCAGCTTGTGGTCAGTCTTACCCGTCATGGGGTTGCATGGCAGCATATGGCCATGTCCCTGTCTTAGGTTGACTGATGAGCTAGTTCAGTTGCCCGTCATTGGCTATCCAGTCCATCACCTCTGTGAGCGTTTTATGCCTGGTGTGTCAATCCCTTATGTTGATTAGCCGCTTGAGGAGGGTTGGAGGCCACTGATATTGAGGCGGGCAGAAGTGGTTTGGGTGATTTGCGTTAAGGGCAAGCAAAGGTTTTGAAATGTGGGTGAGTGGAGGAGTTGGAATTATATGAGGGCAAAGGAAGTTGGTTGAGAGAATTAGTGGGGGGTGGTTTGGGAAGAACTGGTGTTGCGAGGCTCTCTGGTGGGGAGTCGCTGATAGTGAATCTGTAGGAACGAGGTGAAAAGGGTGTTAGCTTGATCCTTTGCGAGTTGGACGATTCTGATGATGGCCCACGGTCCGACTGCTAGTGCGACAAAAAGAATGATTAGAGGGCCTATAATGGGGAGGATGTAGGGGAGGAGTCCTTGGAGTCCCCAGGAGAGACCTCCCCCCTGGGCTTCCCTTTCCCTTTTACGTTTTTCTAGCCCAGCTCTTACTTGGGCTAAGTTGTCTTGAATGAGACCTGAGTGATTGGCATAGAAACAGCATTTTTTCCCCCAGGGCAGCACAGAGGCCTCCTTCTTTAAGAAAGAGGAGGTCTAACCCTCTGCGGTTTTGGAGAACTACTTCGGAGAGGGAAGTAAGAGATTTTTCTAGGTGGTTAATAGCTGTTTCAAGCCGGGCGATATCTTCATCAACAGCGGACCTGAGGAAAGCAAGGTTGCTATTTTGCGTGGTGAGGGCTGCAATCCCGGTGCCGGCTCCTGCAAGACCTAAAAGTGTGGCAATTGTAATTGCTGTAATGATTTCCCTTTTACGTTTGTAGACAGGGAGAAGATGATGTTGCCAAGAATCAAAGAATTGGTCATAGGTATGGTAAAAGATGCGGGGGAGCAGAGCAGCGAGCACACAGGTTTCATTGGTGGAATTGATGGTGCGAACACTGAGGCATGGTGTAAGGCCTGTGGAGGAACAGATCCATTGCGTGTTATTGGAGGGTATGAGAAACATTGCGGTTGCTGCAGGGGTGGTTGTATGGTTGCAGAGGGCTTTCATGGAGGGAATAACAGTGCCTCCGGTTTTAGTGACACAGTGCCCGCTCTGAGAGACAGACTGGATTGTTAGTCCTTTATGGGTTTGGTTCCAATTACAAGAGGTGGGATTTTCTTCCTTAGAATTGTTGTAGGAGGCATTAACGGCTATAGCATCATAATAGGGGGGTGTAACAGAAAGACATAACCAGCAATTGCGAGTGAGGTTGGGGTGGGAAGCGTTCAGATCAAGAAAGGTAGCATTAAGTCAATTATGCCAAAGTGGATTATTGACAGTTGGGTTTGGGGTAGAAGCGGTAAAATTGAGCGTAGCAGGCACTCCAAATTAACAGCTCTAGAAGAGGTGAGTTGGTTATGTATGTCCAATAAGTGTAATTATGATGTGGTATCTTACCTTGACCTAATACTTTACCTATAATTAATTCATTGTAAAACCACCATGTCCACAGTTTAAGTCTTGGCAGCATCTTTGACTCTAGGCTTGATTTTTCTAGAGAGGATCCACTGCTCTTCTCCTGTTTCTGTGATGATAAGAGCAAAACCTCGGCCCCAAAATTTTACCTCTCCTTTTTCCCATTTATTGGTTGTTTCATTTTTCCAATATGCAGGTTGTCCACATTGTTCATTTTCATTCCCTTTTTTTTTTTTTTTAACCTCTCAATGTCTTTCTGCTGTTGTGGCATTAGAAATTTGTTGTCTATTAAGAAATTTTAAGGTAAGCAATGCTCTAGACAGTCTGTCCCTAACAGACTCTCCTCCATCTCCCCCTTTTCGTTTTTGCAACATTAAGTTTAATAAGTGATTACTTTTTTCTATTATCGCTTGTCCCTGAGGGTTATATGGAATTCCTGTAACATGTTTAATATTTCAGTTATTGCAAAATTTTTTGAAAGATTGACTAAGATAAGCAGGCCCATGATTAGTTTTTAGCTGTGTTGGCAGGCCCATTACTGCAAAACAATTTAATAAATGAGAACATGCATGTGAGGCCTTTTCACCAGCTTGAGCAGTTGCCCAAATAAAATTAAAATATGTATCCACCGTCACATGCACATCCTGAAGGCGGCCAAAAGAAGGCACATGTGTGACATCCATTTGCCAAATTTCATTAGGATGTTCTCCTCGGGGATTAGTTCCTGGAGAGAAAGTAGGGGCATTTATGGGCCCACAAGTAGGACATTGTCTAACAATCCTCTTACTTTCTTTTACTGTTAAGTGGGGATATTTATGACGTAAGCCAGAAGCATTAGTATGTGTAAGTTTATGATGATCAGAAGTTTTTTTTGTATCTTTGTTGGGTAGGAATATCCATTCTATTATGCCATCCTCTTGTCAAAGTATCCCAGTAGGGGAATGGCAAGATGGAAATATTAAAAGAGAAATTGGAAGATTTACAGTTATCCTTGTTAGTTGGCTATTTTGCACTCTTTTTCCAGCCATTTAACTCCTCTTTTGCTTCTGGGCTTAAAATGCGAGGACTATTTAAGTCAGGGTTTCTTGTTAGGGTAAAGCATAAGTTGGAATTCCTAAAGTAAGCCATACCCAATTAATATCACCCAGTAATTTCTGAAAATTATTTGAAGTACATAAATTATCAGTTCGAAACTGGACCTTTTGTGGAGTTATAATATTTCTATTAATAGTATGACCTAAATATTAAAAAGGAACCTGTTTTTGAATTTTTTCTTCTGCTATTTGCAACCCATGTTGAGGAAGAATTTCTTTAGCCAGCTGAAATGATTGTTTCAGCTCTTAAGATTGCTCAGCGGCAAAAAGAATATCATCCATATAATGAATAATCATAACCTTAGGAAATTGTTTTTGTAAAATTTGTAATGGAATGTGAATAAAGGATTGACATAACGTAGGTAGGACTGGTTATCATTCTCTAAGGTAAAACTTTGAACTGATATCATTCAGTAGGAGCTGAATGATTAATAGAAGGAATAGTAAACGCAAATTTTTCTTTATCATTTGGATTAAGAGGAATAGTAAAAAACAATCTTTTAAGTCAATAATAATAATATGCCAATTTCTGAGTATTTTGCTAATTCCTGAGGAAGGGGCCAGCCTCCCCAGGAAGGAACACAACACTCCCTGGGCAGTACATTTCAAGGTTTATGCATCAGTCCCTGGGAGAGTGGCCAGCTCCTCCAGGGAGGAATACAACACCTTTTGAAATATACTTTATTATTTTTAATTTGTTACAAAACATCCTTGATGCGCTTACTATTTTAGTTTCCATTTATTATTATTATTATTATATATAGCAGAGGTGAAGTAAATCAGACAAACTTAAGTTAAAGCACCTGCCTTTTGATTTTTAGGCAGAGAGGTAGTTTTATAACACATATTTTAAAATAATTAAAATTATGATTAATAACAGTATACTTTTGTTTAATATTACACTGAAACATTATTAAATTTTCAGCAATTTTATACACCTTTAAAGTATTTATATGAACTTTTTATTTATACAACTTTAATTGTCATAAAATTAGAAAACTTCTTTTAATTGTACAACACTTTTAAATATTTCATTTAACTTTTATCACATGAACTTAACCACTTTCAGTATTAAACCAGACACTTTAATTAAGCATACACCCAACCCCTCCCCCTCCCCCACTTTTCCCCATTGTCATGCAGGACAACTCCAGTGTCCCCAAAATGCCCTATGTCACACCTATTTTTCCCTCTCCCTGCCCTCAGAACCTCTGGTGGCACTGCCTTTATATCAGTGTTACAATTTCTTTCATTGCTAGAATAATAGTAAATTTACTTTAGTCCATAGTTGCATTCCCCCCTTATGTTTGTTCATTCCTCAATCTTGAGAATTTTGAGATGGTGATGCTCACTCTGTTTCTGATTGAGAGGGGGCTTAGATCCCATGGGACATATGGATGAACTATGCTTTTTTTTGCTCCATTTTATTATTATTTTTTTTTAAAGATACTTAGATTACATAAACGTTACACAAAAGATATAGGGATTCCCATATGCCCCACTCCTCACACCTCCTACACCCTCCTACACGAACATTCTTCATTAGTGTGGCACATTCATTGCAATTGATAAACGCATCCTGGGGCTTTGCCATTAAGCATGGACCATAGTTCACATTGTAGTCTACACTCTGTCCCACCCAGTTCTGCATGTTGTGTGATGATATAAAATGGCCTATATCTGTCATCGTAATGTCATTCAGGATGATTCCCAAGTCCCGAAAAAGCCCCTGTATTCCCTAACCCTGCCCCCAGAGCCTCCAGTGGCCACTGGCTCCACATCAATGTTATCATTTCTTCCATTGCTAGAATCACACTATTTCTATAGTAGAATACCATTAAGTCCACTCTAGTCCATAGTTCTTTCCCCAGTGCTGAGGAATCTGGGACGGTGACGTCCACTCCACCTCCAGTTGAGAGGGGGCTTATATCCCATGGGGAAGATACTGCCTGCAGCTGCAGACTCTCTGCATTCCCTGGGATGGCTGTTGTCCATCATCATCTCCCCAATAGTTGTCCTGGGTGAGTCCAATGAGCTGTAGAGTAGGTGTTGTAACTCCACCAAGGTTCTGGGCCCAGCTGGCACATGAACAGCCCAAAGACTCGAGTCTCTGGACATATACCTACAAACTCCAGCACCAAGTATAGGTTTAAATAAAAGGGACAGATGAGCCAGCCATGTGCAGGAAAGACATAATTGAGTCCAATTCTGTCACTCTTAAGAGCACAAACTCCAAAGTAGGGCTCACTGGCAAGGCACCAAATTCTGGAGCTATCCACCCTGACCATAGGATCTGGGTGTCTCCAGAGCCCTTAGGAGCCCCACTATTTGAGGTAGTATCCACTTTGGCAGTCTATGAGATCCTGCTGAGATAGGCATAAGCATTACCTTTGGGATGACCTCCTGATTCACTTTGAAGTCTCTTAGCCATATAAACTCATTTGTCTTTGCCTTTTCCCCCTTTTGTTCAAGGGGTTTTTCTACTTGCATTGCTAGTTGGTGCTTGATAGCAATCCCTCAGTGCCAGGGAGGCTCATCCCCAATGCTGGGTTTGACTTAGAGAGAGGCCACATTTGAGCAACAAGGAGGCTCTCAGGAGGCAACCCTTAGGCACCCCATAACAGTAGACTAAATTTCCATTCAATTTATTATGTAGAGCAAAGGCTCATAAGCCTAGTCATCAGTATCAAGAGCCCATCAGTGGGAAGAGGCAAGATGGCGTTGGTGTAGGAGGGCGCACACTGCAAGCTCCCAGAGCAAGGCGGATTGGGGATGGGGTCCTGCCCGGGGGTCTGTGCTGTGCACGCGTGGAGTGAGAGGCTTGGGACATCTATCTGCGCGGATCGTTGGCGTGGACCGAACGGCGGAGATTCGTGAGTTTTGAGGCTGCCGGTGGAGGTTGGCACAGGCGGCTGAGCCCCGCAGTTACGGAAAAAAAAACAAAAAACGGCCATTTGGAGCCGCGGGCGGGGCGAAAAAGTTTTATTTTCTGGGGAGCTGGCTGCCTGGCGCCCCTTGGACCTTGTGTGAACAGAGCAAACGAGCTAGTCAGCACCGGTGAGCCGGAGGGGGGATTTTGGTCGGGGAACACAGCTGATTTCCCTAGCCACCCAGGGATAAGACCCGGGCCGCTGCGGAGCCAGGAGGAAGGGACACTTCCCAAAGAAGGGAGGGTTCGGTTGGAAGACAGGGAAGGGTATTTTATATTTTTAGACATTGATCTGGCTGCCTGCATCGCCCCATAGCTTTGGGGAGCAGATAAGCCGACCTGAAGCAGCATTAGGCTGAGAGCAGACGCGAATCTGCACTCAAACTGATTTACTGAGCAGCCCAGTGACGCTGGAGCTCAGCACCAGAAGGGGCGGAATCCGCCATCTTTAGCACTCCTCACTGACTAACATCAGAGTTTCAGCTAACCTGGGGAGTCCTGAAAGTGGGACGTGCTTGATTAATTTCCACGGGCCCAGCTAGGGTCCCTTCCATAAGGGGGTTGGTCTAGAAGAGGAATTATTTTGGGTCCTGCATTTGGCTAATAAAAAAAAAAAAAAAAAAAAAAAAAAAAGTGAGGTCACCTCAACAATTGAAAAATAAATTCTTTCTAATTTAGTTTAATAGCTAAAAGCTGCTTCAGGACCTGCACATAGAACCCTGTGGGGAAATTCATTGATAAACACAAGTAGGCAGGAAGGATCCACGTGGACCCTAGGGGAATCATTGACCCCCCTTAGCTCTGTTTGACTGCTTGCCTGTGTGGATCTTTGGTTTCTCTCTGTGACTTTCTGGTCTATTGCTATTATTCCCATTTTCCTCCCCCCTTCCTTTTTCCTTCTATTTTTTTTTTTTTAATAGGTGCTGCCAGCTGGTCGCTTATTTGCTGGGCTTCTTATTCAGTAATTTCCCACTCGCTGTATATACTGATTCTGTATTACAAACTATCTGCTTATCCTTCCTGCATGTTTCTGCCTTCTGTTTTCTGTTGTGGCTGTTAGAGACAACATTTTTTCATAGGCCCACAACTTAAGGGTGTCAATTTCTATCCCATCTATTTTGTTTTCTTCTTCTTTTTTCTTTTTTTTTTTTTTATTAGTATTAACTTTTTCCTTTCAGACCTTTCTCTACTATTTCTCTACCTCCTCATAATTCTAGCCTTCTAAATCACTATATACATATATTCCTCCATTTGTTTTCCCAGTCCATTATAGGAACTCCATATTTTTTCCTAGTACTCTACACTGCCTACACAAGTTAAATATTCATCTCATTAAGTCTCATTTTGCCCTTCTTCTATCTTTTATCAATATTTCTATTATCCTTCTGCCTTCCTTACATCTTTTGATTCCTCTGGCCCTAACCTTTTGCCTTCAAGGGAACATAGAAAGAAGTAAGGAAATAAAATAAGAAGAAAAACTGCCAAAGAGAAAACTTAACTCACACGCAGAACCAACAGCTAAAGAAAATTCTAGAGCATAGAGAAAAGCTAATCAACTGAACAAACCCATCAAGATAATATGATGACCAGAGGGCAACAGAAAAATACAAATGACTGTGAAAAACTGGAAAACATGGACCAGTCCAGTGCACAAAATAAAAACCAGGAAGCAATGCAGTACATCGAACAACTAATCAAAGCTATCCAAACAAATATCATGGACCAACTTAAAGAACTGAAGGAAGAGATTAAGGATATAAAGAAGACACTGGGAGAACATACTGAA
>JAKSZT010053867.1:215856-230724 GCA_026826555.1 Tolypeutes matacus | reverse complement strand
CTTTTTGTTTCAAACTGTTACAAATGGTTTGGTTTGTTCCCTGGAAGGGGGTGGAATACTGAAAGTGGTTAAGTTCATGTGATGTAGGTTGAGTGAAGTATTTGAGACTATTAGGCAACTGAGGGAAATTTTCTAATTTTATGACAAAGTTGTATGAATAAAAAGTTCATATAAATACTTTAAAGGTGTATAAAATTGCTGAAAATTTAATAATGTTTCAGTGTAGTATTAAACAAAAGTATACTGTTATTAATCATTTTAATTATTTTAAAATATAATATGTTATAAAACTACCTCTCTGCCTAAAAATCAAAAGACAGATGCTTTAACTTGTCTGCTTTACTCCACCTCTGCTATATATAATAATAATAATAAATGGAAACTAAAATAGTAAGCACATCAAAGATGTTTTGTAACAAATTCTAAAAGATAAAGTATGTTTCAAAAGGTGTTGTATTCCTCCCTGGAGGAGCTGGCCACTCCCCCAGGGACTGATGCATAAACATTAAAATATACTGCCCAAGGAGTGTTGTGTTCCTTCCTGGGGAGGCTGGCCCCTTCCTCAGGAATTAGCAAAACACTCAGAAATTGGCATATTATTATTATTGACTTAAAAGATTGTTTCTTTACTATTCCTCTTAATCCAAATGATGGAGAAAAATTTGCATTTACTATTCCTTCTATTAATCATTCAGCTCCTACTGAACGATATAAGTGGAAAGTTTTACCTCAGAGAATGATGACCAGTCCTACATTATGTCAATCCTTTGTTCACATTCCATTACAAATTTTACAAAAACAATTTCCTAAGACTATAATTATTCATTGTATGGATGATATTCTTTTTGCCACTAAGCAATCTTCTGAGCTGAAACCACTATTTCAGCTGGCTAAAGAAGTTCTTCCACAACATGGGTTGCAAATAGCAGAAGAAAAAATTCAAAAACAGGTTCCTTTCCAATATTTAGGTCATACTATTAATAGAAATATTATAACTACACAAAAGGTCCAGTTTTGAACTGATAATGATTTTCAGAAATTACTGGGTGATATTAATTGGGTACGGCCTACTTTAGGAATTCCAACTTATGCTTTAATTAATCTTTTCAATACCTTAACAGAAAACCTTGACTTAAATAGTCTTCACATTTTAAGCCCAGAAGCAAAAGAGGAGTTAAAATGGCTGGGAAAAAAAGTGCAAAATAGCCCACTAACAAGGATAAATGTAAATCTTCCAATTTCTCTTTTAATATTTCCATCTTGCCATTCCCCTACTGGGATACTTTGACAAGAGGACGGCATAATAGAATGGATATTCCTACCTAACAAAGATACAAAAAAACTTCTAATTATCATAAACTTACACATACTAATGCTTCTGGCTTACGTCATAAATATCCCCACTTAACAGTAAAAGAAAGTAAGAGGATTGTTAGACAATGTCCTACTTGTGGGCCCATAAATGCCCCCACTTTCTCTCCAGGAACTAATCCCCGTGGAGAACATCCTAATGAAATTTGGCAAATGGATGTCACACATGTGCCTTTTTCTGGCCGCCTTCAGGATGTGCATGTGACGGTGGATACATATTTTAATTTTATTTGGGCAACTGCTCAAGCTGGTGAAAAGGCCTCACATGTACATTCTCATTTATTACATTGTTTTGCAGTAATGGGCCTGCCAACACAGCTAAAAACTGATAATGGGCCTGCCTATCTTAGTCAATCTTTCAAAAAATTTTGCAGTGACTGGAATATTAAACATGTTACAGGAATTCCATATAACCCTCAGGGACAAGCGATAGTAGAAAAAAGTAATCACTTATTAAAATTAATGTTGCAAAAACAAAAAGGGGGAGATGGAGGAGATTCTGCTAGGGACAGACTGTCTAGAGCATTGCTTACCTTAAATTTTCTTAGTAGACAACAAATTTCTAATGCCACAGCAGCAGAAAGACATTGGGAGGTTAAAAAAAGGAATGAAAATGAAAAATATGGACAACCAATATACTGGAAAAATGAAACCACCAATAGATGGGAAAAAGGAGAGGTAAAATTTGGGGGCCGAGGTTTTGCTCTTATCATTACAGAAACAGGAGAAGAGCAGTGGATCCTCTCTAGAAGAATCAAGCCTAGAGTTGAAGATGCTGCCAAGACTTAAACTGTGTACATGGTGGTTTTACATTGGATTAATTATAGGTAAAGTATTAGGTCAAGGTAAGATACCACATCATAAATATACTTATTGGGCATACATAACCAACCCACCTCTTCTAGAGCTGTTAATTTGGAGCGATGAGTCTTACCCAATTTATCTTAAACAATCTCACAACAGACTACTTAATGACAAATGGCATATTTGTCATGGGCTTACAGAGGTTGTGTTGTTTAATGATTCCTATGGAATTGTAAAGGATCGGGCCCTTATAGGGATACTGAAACCTATTAAAAACACAACCATATTTTAGTTCATTAATAATTCAATCATAATCACTAATGACAGTAATTCTTATTTCTGGAATTTTGGTAATACAGCATTCACTAACAGCTCAATAATTTGGAAAAATCAAGGAAGATATATCCCATAACCATGGGACACTAAACTTAATAAAACTCAAAGTTATTTGTGGAAATTATTTTGGGAAACTGGTCCAATTTTTGAATGGCAAGGCAGCAAAACTAATATTACTATTTTAAAAAAGAAAACCAACTCAATTTCTTGCAGTATGAGTACGAGATCTTATAGTTTTATCATTGGAAAAGTAACCTTTGGTGAAAGGAACATTAATTTCTCTTTATTTACATGTCTTAAGAATTCATATTTGCAGGAAAACCAAACTCTTTTTTATAGCAAGAAGAAGAAAAGGATTATGGTTACCGGTTCGGATGAACAGACATTGGCAGCAGTCTCCAGAATCCCAGTTGCTGTGACATTTCATCAACCATTATTTAAAAAGAACTAAAAGACTGATTTGACTTTTAATGGCAGAAAATTTGGGACTGATTGGCATCATAACCGCTGCAGCTGTCACTGGCACAGCCCTGCATCAAGGAGTCCAGAATCAACAATATGTTAAGGACTGGCATAAAAATGCAAGTGAGATGTGGTATAGCCAATCTCACATTGATATGGAACTGAATAACCGTATGAATGATCTTAAAACAACTATTATACATTTGGGTAATCAAATTTATAATTTAAACTTGTTAAGAGTTCTTGAATGTGATTAGAATGAAAGTTCTATTTGTATTACTCTTTTCTTATAATAATAGTGAACATGATTGGGAGGAAGTGAAAAATCACTTGATTCGATATAAGCATAATGCTTCTATAAATCTTTTAGAATTGCAAAAGAAGGCATTGAGCATGTATCAAACAAATTGAAAGAAACCACTGGTGCAGCCGTTTCATTGGTGGAAACAAAAAACAGTTCAAATATCATTTTGGATTGGATTTGGAATTATTGTTATATGCATTTTAATTGTTTGTATTGTCAAGACTAGAGTAATTAGACCTGATAAATGCATTTATGTTAAGAAACATGGCCATGAAAAACTAATTTTGCATTACTTAGTAGAAAGATTCTACTAGTAACCCCTTGATCTTAATACTAAATATCTGCACAAAAAATGTTCATTTAAGGAACCTGAAGAAGCATAAATATTAATGAAATTGCCTTCCATGTAAGAGCTCAAAAGCTTGACTGGTAGTCAATGACGGGTAAGATTCTCAGAGGAGGACAACCTAAGACAGGCACAGTCACAAGAGCCTATGGAAGAAGACAAGTGTGACAGGAGGTCACCTTGTATCAGCTTATATAATGGTTCCTATGAACTTTAATTAATAAGAAAGGGGGAAATGATGGAGTTTCAATTAAAGGCCATGGCAACTGACAAGAAAAAAGGTCACCTTGGAATGTAATAAACAAGTTCTGGAGTCTAATGCTAACAGGAGCTGGGTGGGGAAACATCCTGAGCTTGCCTGTGAATTGCAGAAATGTAAAAGAGCTGAGTCATTGACCTTTAAGACTTTTTGATTTCAGTAAAATGTAACTGTCAAGTATCTATTGCCCTTGCACATGCTCACACGTATTTTCTTTGTTCTAAAGCCAAATAAAAGCCACACTTTATGAGGTGGCTGGGCTCTTCTCTCCAGTTCGGACGGAGAGTTCCCTGATCCCAGTTTTTCTTCTTTTTGTCTTATTCTTTCTTTCTCATCCGCGGCACCGTTTTCAAGGACCCAGTTCCTGAACGCCAACAGAAACCCACTTGGTCATGGTGTATAATTTGTTTGATATGTTGTTGAATGTGATTAGCAAGTATTTTGTTGAGGATTTTAGCATTTAGATTCATTAGAGAGCTTGGTCTGTAATTTTCCTTTCTTCTGATATCTTTGTTTGGCTTTAGTATTAGGGTAATGTTGACATCATAGAATGAGTTAGGCAATGTTTCTTCTACTTCTATTTTTTAGAAGAGCTTAAGCAGGATTGGTATTATTTCTTTCCAGAATGTTTGGTAGAATTCTCCTGTGAAGCAATCTGCTCCTGGGGAATTGAAATTCTTATAGTCCTCAGTGCAGAACTATTATATTGGCTGACTCCACCCTCTCAGGCCAATCCCCTTTATCCCAGGGCTGTTAGGTAAATCAGGCTTCCTCAGCAGATTTGCCTCTCCCCTCAGCCTGGTGCCACCATGAGCTGGATGGTGTGCTCCCCAAAGCACAAAGGGGATCCAGGCAACCAAACCCACAGAAAGGAAACCCCACTCTGCCCTTTGCCAGATCCCTCCCACTCTCAGAGAATGCGCTCTCTCACTGGGTGGATGGCGGGAGTCAGGCTCACCCTGGCCCCCTGCCCTGAGGGTGGGGCCTAGCCATCCATGATTTCCAGGCTCGGGGCTAAAAACTCATAATTTTATCTTGAGCAATCTAATCTCCCTGTCCAGCTCCCTCCAGATCAATGCCCCAAAGGCTCCCACTCCATGGGCCCACAGAACAGCTCACTGGGGCAGGATCCTGTCCCCAATCAGCTATCTTTTGCACGAGAGATGGTGAGCGCCCATTTAAACTGACACCATCTTGCCTCCCCTCCATCCATTATACTTTTGATTTGCATTTCCCTAATTGCTAGTGATTTAGAACATTTTTTCATGTCTTTTCATCATTTGTATTTCTTCTTTGGACAAATGTCTATTCAAGTCTTTTTTGTGCATTTTTTTTTATCAAGCAGTTTGTCTTTTTATTGTTGAGTTATAGTATCTCTTTATATATGAAGGATATTAAACCCTTATTGGATATATGAATTCCAAATATTTTTTCCAGTTGAGTCATCTGCTTTTTCACCATTTTGAGAAAGTCCTTTGAGGTGCAAAAGTGTATAATTTTCAGTTGGTCCCATTTATTTACTTTTTCTTTCATTGCTTGTATACTGGTTGTAAGATTTAAGAAAATGCCATCTACCACAAGGATTTGAAGATGTTTTCTTACATTTTCTTCTAGGAGTATGGTTGTCACTTTCATATTAAATCCTTGATCCATCTTGAGTTAATTTTTATATAAGGTATTATATAGGGGTTCTCTTTTTTTCTTTTGGATATGGATATCCAATTCCCCCCAGCATCACTTGTTGAATAGACTGTTCTGGCTCTGCTGGGATGGCTTGACAGCCTCATAAAATAATCACTTGACTGTAGATGTGGGGGTGTATTTCTGAGTTATCAATTAGGTTCCATTGGTAAAACTGTCTGTCTTTATGCCAGTACCATGCTTTTTTTTTTTTTTTTAACCTCTGTTGCTAAGTAATATGCTTTAAAGTCTGAAAGTGAGAGTCCTTCAACTTTGCTCCTCTTTTAAAAAAACATTTTTGGCTATTTGGGGCCACTTAATTTTCCAAATAAATTTGATAATTGGCTTTTCCATTTCTGCCAAAAAAAAAAAAGCTGTTGGATTTTTATTTTATTGGGACTGTATTGAATCCGTAAATCAGTTTGGGTAGAATTGACATCTTAAAGATTGTGGCAGTTTATGAATTCCAAAAAGAGATATTGTGTTTATAAACTGTTCTGTTCCTCTGGGCATGATACCCTTTGACTGATTTAAATTAAAAGGCTTTACTTTTACTTGATTATGCTAAGATTGAGATTTTGATTTGACTACAACATTAGGATGTGCAGGGCTGGGTCCTCACCCCCTTGGTGGGCTATATAAATGAATACTCAATCAAAAACACAGAAGTAGATACATAGAGAAGAAGACCAGAGGAAGAAAGACAGCTCCATAGACAAGGCAGAGGCCCCAAGAAGAGAGATGAGCCTGATAGTTTGCAGCTGAAGAGTACAGATTAGCTGAGAAGCCCTAAGAGATGACCCTTATGCCAGCCTACAGCTGAGATCAGAAGATGCTGAGACCACAGAGCCTTAAGAGGAAGAAGGAAGGCTGAACCACTACAGACATCGCCTGCCATCTTGCTTCAACACATGGCAAATGACTTTGGGTGAGAAAATACCTCTTATTGTACCTTGAGTTGGACTCTTTGGGGTGTTGTGACTGTAAGCTTCTATCCCAAAGAAATACCCTTTATAAAAGCCAACAGATTCTGGTAATTTACACCAGCATGCCATTGGCTGACTAATACAATGATATTTAGTCTTCTAGTGCATGAACATGGAATGTCCTTCCATTTATTTGTCTTCCTTTTCTTTTAGCAATGTTTTGTAGTTTTATGAATACAGGTCCTTTCTGTCCTTGGTTAAGTTTGTTTCTAAATATTTCATTGTTTTAGTCACTATTATAAATGGAACTTAAAAAATTTCCTCCTCAGATTGCTCATCAGTAATGTATAGGAACACTATTGATTTTTGCGTATTAATCTTGTATCCTGCCAGTTTGCTGAACTCATCTATTTGTTCTCGTAGCTTTGTTGTGGATTTTTCGGGATTTTCTGGATATAGGATCATATCATCAACAAATAATGAAACTTTTACTTCTTCCTTTCCTATTTGGGTGCCATTTGTTTCTGTTTCCTGCCTGATTACTCTAGCTAGGACTTTCAGCACAATATTGAATAACAGTGGGAGCTTGGGCATTCTTGTTTTATACCTGATATCAGTCTTTCAGTCTTTCACCACTGAATACAATATTCGCTGTGGTTTTTTCACATATACACTTTACCATGTTGAAAAAGCTTCCTTCTATTCCATCTTTTTGGAGTGTTTTTATCAAGAAAGTATGCTGTATTTTGTCAAATTCCTTTTCTGCATCAATTGAGAGAATCAAGTGTTTTTTCTTCTTTAATTTATTGATGTGGTTTATTACAGTAATTAATTTTTTTGTTTTGAACCACTGTTGCATACCTGGGATAAAACAAACTTGTGGTGTTTTAATGTGCATTTGGGTTCAATTTTCAAGTATTTACTTGAGGATTTTTGAATCTATAATCATTAGAGGTATTGGTTCATAATTTTCCTTTTTGATAGTATCTCTATCTGGTTTTGGTATTAGGGTGATGTTGGCTTCATATAATGAGTTTGGTAGCATTCTTTCCTGTTCATTTTTTTTTTTTTTTTTTTTTTTGGAAGAGCTTGAGCAAAAGTGCTTTTAGATTGTCTTTGAATGAATGGTAGAATTCACCTGTGGAGCCATCTGGTCCTGGGCATTTCATCTTTGGGAGGTTTTTGGTTTTTTTTATTTATTTATTTTTATTTTTATTTTTTGTCTTTTTGGGAGGTTTTTGATGACTGTTTCAATCTCTTCACCTGTGATTGGTTTATTGAGGTCTTATATTTCTTCTAGTGTCAGTGTCGGTTGTTTGTGTGTTTCTAGGAATTTGTGTATCTCAACTATATTATATAGATTTTTTGGTGTACAGTTGTTCATGGTATCCTCCTATGATCTCTCATATTTCTGTGGGGTCAATGGTAATGTCCCCCTCATTCATGATTCTATTTGAGTCTTCTCTTTTATTTTCTTTTTCAGCCTAGCTAAGGGTTTCTTGATTTTGTTGATCTTCTCAAAGAACCAGTTTTCATTTTTTTATTCTCTCTGCTTTTGTGTGTGTGTGTGCTTCTAGATTCCATTTATTTCTCTTCTGATCTTTACTATTTCTTTCCTTCAACTTAGTTTGGGATTATTTTCCTGTTCTTATTCTAATTCCTCCAGTTGTGCAGCTAGATCTTCAATTTTTGTCCTTTCTTCTTTTTAAATATAAGCGTTGAGGGCTATAAATTTCCCTCTCAGTTGCCTTTATGGTGTCCCACAGCTTTTGATATGTTGTGTTCTCATTTTCATTTATCTCAAGTTATTTACTGAATTCTCTTGCAATTTCTTCTTTGACTTGCTGATTATTTGACTGTGTTGTTTAATCACCATATATTTATGAATTTCCCTTTTTCCATCCATTATTATTTTTCATTCTGTTATGACCAGAAAAAATGGTTGTATAATTTTAAGCATTTTCAATTATTGAGACCTGTCTTGTGACCAAACATATGGTCTATCTTGGAGGAAGGATTCATAAACATTTGAAAAGAAAGTATATCCTGATTTTGGGGGATGTAATGCTTCATAAAATTCTCTTAGGTCTAGTTCATTCATCACATTATTCAAGCTCTCTGTTTATTTATCCTCTATCCATATGTTCTGTCCAATATGAGAATCATGTATTGAAGTCTACAACTCTTATTGTAGATAGATATATCTCTTTCTCCCTTTGGTCTTGCCAGTGTGTGCCTCATGTATCTTGTGGCACACAGGTTAGGTGTGTATATATTTATAATAGTTATTTCTTCTTTGTGAATTGCCCCTTTTATTAATATATAATAATCTTCTTCATCTCTTATAACAGTTTTGCATTTAAAATCTATTTTGTTTGATATAAGTGTTGATACTCCAGATCTTTTTTGCTTACTATTTGCATGGAATATCTTTTTCCAACATTTTACTTTCAATCTGGTTGTGTCTTTACATCTTTTTTAAAATCTGTTTTGCCATTCTATGTCTTTTGATTGGGGAGTTGAAGCTATTAATGTTCAATGTTATTACTGTAAAGGTGTTTTCTTCATCCATTTTATCCTTTGGATTTCCATTATCATATTTTACTATTGTCTGTCTTTTTACCTTTTAGTTTACCCTTCCTTAGAATCTTCACTTCTGCACTTTTCTCTGTCTCTCACCATTGTTTTCTCCTTTCAGGCTGCAGCACTCCCTTCAGTATCTCTTACAATTCTGGTCTTTTGGTAACATTCTCAGTTTTTGTTTGTCTGTGGAGACTTTCAACTCACCCTCATTTCTGAAGGACAGTTTTGTCAGATACAACATTCTTTGCTGGCAGTTTTTCTCTTTCATTACCTTAAATACATCATACCACTGCCTTCTCACCTCCATTGTTCCTGATGAGAGGTCAGCACTTAATCTTATTGAGGTTCCCTTGTATGCAGTATGCTTTGCTTTTCTCACTGCTTTCAGAATCCTTTCATCTCTGATACTTGTGATCGTGAGGCCTATGCAGATTTATTCTGTTTGGGGTGTGTTTGTCCTTCTTGGGTATTAATATTTATGTCTTCCACAAGGGTTGGGAATTTTTTGGTTATTATTTCCTCATTCTTTCTGCCCTTTTCCCATTCCCTTCTCCTTCTGGGACACCTATAACTTTTATATTTGTGCATTTCATGTTGTCATTCAATTCCCTGAAACCCTGTTCTATTTTTCCTTTTCTTTCTTCTTTCTGTTCACTGTCTTTTCAAATTCAGGTGCTCTCCAACTCACTTATTCTGTTCTCAACCAGTTCATATCTGCTATATATGCCTCTACTATATTTTTATTATCATCCATTTTGTCTTTCATGCCTATAAGCTCTGTTACTTTTCTTTGCAGGATTTTAAATTGTTCTTTATGCTTGCCCAGTGTCTTCTTAATATCCTTTATTGCTTGAATCATATTAACTCTTTAGTTCAATTATTTGAATTGATTTAGGAGATTTGTGTTTATCATTGATTAGTTGTCTAAAATCCTGTATCACATCAGGATATTTGGTTTGTTCCTTTGGCTGGGCCATCTCTTTCTGTTTCCTAGTATGGCTTATAATTTTTTGCTGATGTCTAGGCATCTGAATATGTTGTTGAATTTATTCTGATGGTTAACTTCTCTCTCTTGCCTAGTGGTTTTTTTTTATTTATTTATTTATTTATTTTTTTCCCCACAGCTCTCCTTTGATTTTTTTGTTCAGCATATTCTAATTCTTTAAAATTACCTAGCTTAAGTTGTCAAAATCAGCCCAAGGACTCACTAATGGGGCAGATTTTCTCCCAGCATTTGGGACTAAAAAGAGACGTAAAAGCCGTTTTTCTCCTTGTAGTTTCCTGCCTGGCCAGCAGATGGTGCTTGTCACAGAGGTGTTTCTTTCAGCCTACAGTTTCCTGTATTTCTGGTCTGGCCAGAGCTGAGATTCAAAGCAGGCTCTGCTGACCAAATTCACTGAAGAGAAACCACTCTCTGCCCTCCAGCACACCTACTCTCCTCCCTTGTAACAGCTGACAGGGAGGAAGATGACTGTTCCCCTCTCAGTCTTCTGCAGTGAGCCAGGGATTTTATCCAGCCATAACATCTTGAGTGTGGGGGTGGGAGCCATTCCTGGCCACTGCACGGGTTTAGTAACTCATGTTTGTTGTTTCAGGTTCTTTGTCTCTCTGTCCCTCACCTTCTTAGTGGTTGCACCTCATCTGCTGACCCCCAAAGCAGATCACTTGCATAGCTTTAGTTCCTTTCTCCATTGTTTTTGGACAGAGTAGAGCCCTGCCTGTCTACTCTGATCCCATCTTCCCAGAACTCTTGGTCTCAATCCAATGTTAAAGGTACTGGTGTGAAGGTCTGTGCATTGTTGCCAGAAGCACAAAAGAAGGTTAGTAAATAAAAGAAAATGGGGAGGAGGCCCAGCCTGGTTCACAGCCAGTGTGCTCCCCATTCCTCCCTCACTCTTTCCTGTGTTCATATTTGGTCTCACCTACCTGTGCCCAGGAATTTCCCATCATGCCTCCTGCTGCCCCATCCATCACCCTGAGGCACGAAGGAGGGAGGGTGACCTGGACTGAGGTAGAAGTGGTGGCAGGGTCTCCCTGGCTTTTCCGTAAGCTGGTGGTGAATGCTTCCCCACCTCCTCTCACTCTGCCTCTGCCTCTGTTTGGCTACAGTTGTGGCACCGGGAGCCATGCAGGCCTCTCTTGTCCCCTGTTCTTTGTCTCTTGTTTCGTTGGTGAAGATATCACAGTGATGTCTGCATTCAACCTGCTGAATTTGGTGACATAGAGCCAGCCAGTAGCCCTGTGAGCCTGTGGGCTTCCCTCAGGGTCATGTAGGGATAAAAAGAACTGTAAGGTGGTCTTTTCCCGTCAGGAACTGAAGAAGCAGCTAACACCTCTGCAGTACCATGTCATTCAGGATAAAGGGTCTGAAAGTGCCTTTGAAGGAGAATATACATATCACAAAGATCCTGGAATTTATAAATGTGATGTTTGTGGAACATCATTGTTTAAGACAGAAACCAAATTTGACTGTGGTTCAGTGTGGTGCTCACCGGGGCACATTTTTATGCTGGACCTTGTCCAACCAGCAAAAGATACTGCATAAATTCGGTCTCCTTATCTTTCACGCCTGCAAATAGCAGCCTTGCTGAAGAAGGTTATGGGGTCAGTGGCCCATCTGAGGCAGACAAAATTGAGCAGTAGCATGGAGAGGAAAGGAAACAATGTTCTTAATGCATAGCTTATTAAAAAATAACTCAAAATTCTCTATCTCAACAGATACATTTTTTCAAAAAATATAAAGGCAGTTTTGTGCTATTGATATTTTTTCTTCTTTTGCTTAAACAGAAGCCCTGACTGCCAATGTATTTTGCTATGGACTAGATCCAGAACTGTTTCTGTAAAGATTTTGTGCATGGAGATCACTTTGTGAAACTTAATGGTACTTAAGTACCATTTGCCATTATTTTCTTCAAGTCACATTGCTGCTTTTGAGATTTCCCCCTTTGTTTAAGAGGCAGAGAGTGCTTGTTCTTCAAACATGAAAATAGAGATTTCCTATGCAATGTAGAGACCAGAGCTCCAAAGTGCATCGAGACCTGTGACACACATGGCCTTGAGGCCTCTCTGTAGATCTACCTAAAGATAAGGATAAAGTGATATCTTATAATACTTCTCAGCTTTGTGGAAAGTTTGAGCTAAGGTCCTTTAGTCTCACGGAAAAGGCATGAAGGTCTAAAGTCTTTCCTTAGTTAAATTGTTGCCAAATATGAGGGGCACACTGAGTGTTGTGGCAAAGTAAACCTTACCTCACGGTTAGGTCTTTATTTTATTTTCCATTGAAAACATTGGAATATAAGACAGCTGTAAATGTTGAGCCCATTTTGTCCAAAGTTCACAAAGAGGAACACCTGCCATTGCCTTTTTTATAATTCCTTCCCTCCACAACTAATACCAGCTGCAGCTAGAAGGGCATTTTGGCAAATTCCACTATGTAAAATAAAATATTAGGGGCAAGACACTTCATCAAAATGGCATAAATAAGAGAAAGCAATGAAGACCAAGGAGGAAGTCCTGGCACTGGAAAAGCCCCACTGGGCAGAAAAGCTGGTAAGGGCTTTGTTTGTTACTTGCAGTATCTTATGCACAGAGCTTCCAATGCCCACTGGAAAGATGTTGGGAATTAAAACCAAAATAGCCAGGAGCTCAGATCCCACACTTGACACTAATCTTTTGTGTAACAAGAGACAAGCCATTTAGCCTCTCTTTGCCAATTTCTCCATGTATAAAATGTGACATACATTTGTAAAATGTATTGACACTCTCAGGGCAAAATTACTGTATGGCTATACGGTTAAGATCAGTGCTGTAAAGTTAAACTGATCTGGTTCTAATTGCTTCAAAGCCCACAAAAAGCCCAGACATTTGAAATAAAAAGAGCAGAGAAGAGGTTGACTTAGCTGGTTGTTATGGAAACAGTTGGACCATGAGTCAGAAATTTTTCTTTGTAGCAGTATGGCTGGTTTTAATCTTAGAATCTCTGCTCAGTTGCTTAATAACGTTTAGTCGGTAGAATGGATGTCATTGTGCACAGTAACGTTTTTACAGGTATGAACCATGGTGGCATTGCTGTAGCCAGATGTGTAGGGATGATTGGTGACTGATACATATTGTGTTTGTAGCCTTGAATGCTAATCCTGAAATGTAGTTTTTCTAAAGTATGAAGACTGACATCTTTCTTTTTGGATGCTAAGACAAATATAAGAAAGAAAGACACTTGCCAATTTTAAAGAATAAAATCAAAAATTAAAATGAAAAGTTGTGACAAATCAAAATGCCACTGTGATCATGTCCACATTCTCCCATGTCTATAAGCACCTCCCAGTGAGGCCCTGACATCCTGGTGACTCTTCATTGTTGCGTATGCTGCAATTTCTAATTCCAGGTAAATTCAAATTCTTCCTCTTTCAGCTCCTAGGTGTTTCTTCACAGGATGTAAGACTAGTCTGGAATTTGCATGTTACTTCCTCTAAAAGTGAGATGCAAAATATAAGACCAGACTAAGGCCATTGTGGCCTCATTATCCAGACCATCCTGAAAGCCTTTCCTAACCTGCACAGGCTCATGGAGGGAGCCCCAACATTTCCCAGCAACCCAAAGTTCCTTGTGTGGGGATGGCTGAAAAGTGGGTCCTCTAGGGCACTGCTGCCATAGTCTATAAGCACAGGGGCCCACACAGTACTTCCCATACAGGTCTAGCTACGCATGGTGCCCTTCCCTGGAGCCCACTGAACAAAAGCCATAGTATGGGGATAGACAAGACAAATGAAGGGCTTCTTTCCTTTTCCTAGACACCCTGGATTGTCACTGTTCCTTTAAACTTATTTTAGGGCTTAACATTTTCCTCAAAAAACTGCTTTTCTAATCTTTAAGCTTTGTTTCAAAGAAAGTTTTTCTTCTACCACATTTTCCAGCATCAACTTTAAGAAAAATGCAGCATCCATTGGAAAAAAAGAATAAAGTATATGCATGTGGTTTAATTCCAGATTGCTTTTGGGTTTAAGTGGTATCAAATTTCAGTATATTTCTGTCTTATGTTAAAGAAATATATTGCTAAAACATCAGTGAGCAAGAACATCAGCTGTTGAGCACTAGATTAATTTTTGCAGGATATGGAGGGCATTGAACTGAGTCAATATAATGAGGTGTATGTCATCTGTGAGAGTTATACCACTTAACATGGGAAATTTATAGGACTTTCTCTCTCTGCTCTCCAGCCCTGTTCAAGGCAAGATAGGGTCCTTATTGTACCATCAGAAGGTACAGGATTCTGCTAGTGTTCAATACATACATAATGTAGTTAAGCAGAAAAGCAAGCAGAAGTATATATACTATTAGAGAACATTTTAACTTTTCACTTTTTAGATGCTCTTAAATCTGTAATGCAAATGATGTAGCAATTTGAAAGCCTCTCCATATCAATTTTATTTGAAATGCCTTTCTTTAAATATGAAAAATGATGAAAAGGATTATCATTTGTTTTGAATGTCAAGTATTATTTTTGGCTCAGATAGATTTATCATAAAATTTCTCTGAACAATTCAAAACTTTTGAAAAATGTGAACTTTTCATTAAAAACACTTTCCCTATGTTTATTGTATACAGAGATTATGCAATAAAATTTTTTTTATAAAAAAAGAAATGAGGAATCATTTAATTTTCACCAGTTATAATTTTTTCTAAAGTTTTGATGGAATATATTTGCACATGTTGAAATATTCAAAAAAAGAAAACTAAATCCCCAGGGCATGTAACTGTGAATCTTGACATTCCATGGGTTGGGAGAGGGGGGTATCAC